>RJWT010003141.1:0-37663 GCA_004365215.1 Cuniculus paca | reverse complement strand
CTGTATAGTTCCTTTCGTTGATCAAATGTTAAGCAAATGTCTTTTTCCCCCTCTCTGACTGTAATGCTAGATTTAGTCTTCTTTTTGTATCACACAATGGATTTGAGAAAGTATTTAGATGAAGAGGAAAATTTTTGCTTCTTGATCCTGGAAAGAAAAAAACATCCTTCATACTTCCTTCTTCCCTATTACAGGAAGACTAGTTTAGTCTATCTACAAACTAATAGATGGGAGTTAAAATTTAAGTAAGAAAATGGATATTCAAGGAAGTAAAGGACAAGAAGCCTGGCGTGTATGTATGAACTCAATTAAGACGGCCTTAAGTTTTCAGTTGTAAAGTTATACTAGTGAATTAAGTATATGTCATTCTAACATGAAGCCATTTCAAGGGCCATTATGAAAGCTCTATTAATTTACCGTGGGATTCTAGTTAGAGGCTGTTTTTTCTATCTGTGGAATTTGTGATTGAAAAATACTAAGATATCAATTAATTATGGTAAAACCAAGGTTCTTGAGTGAAAATTCTCACACAAAATGTGCATGTCATTTCAGAGATTTCTGCATATTTTGGATCTGGCTCATCAGTGATTTACAATTTTCAAGAAAATTATTCCTTAAGCAAAAACTCCAGCGCCCATGCTGCTTCATTTCATGGTGATTTGAAGCTGAGCAGAGAAATGATTGCATTTAGCTTCCGAACAACAAGAACTCCAAGCTTACTGCTTTATATGAGCTCTTTTTACAAAGAATACCTTTCAGTTATCATTGCCAAAAATGGTGAGTGCTTTTCAGATGAGAGAGAGAGAGAGAGAGAGAGAGAGAGAGAGAGAGAGAGAGAGAGAGAGACAAGTGAATTAGAATATGAAGGCAGTAACAATATGGATTGTTCTTGAGTTTTTACTTCTCAAACTACAAGGGGAAGAAAGAATGTGCTTATGTCCTCCATTCATTTGACTTCTTCAGTACCATGTCATAAGTTTAATGTAAAATATTGTTTTAAATAAGTATGATTCATCTTTCTCATTGAGATAATTTTGAATATGCAATGTGAACATTAGTTTATTTGCTACACTTTATTATTACTAGGAGCTCTTTACTATTTAGTGTGAATAACAGTATTGATTTTGTGGTTCATTTCTAAATAAAATACTTCACATCCAACAAATATTTCCTTCCAACCAAAGTAAAAAAGTATTTAGGGAGTGTTAAAGAACCCACATCACACATAAGAAAGTATCATGAGATGACCTGTTGGTTCTAATAATAGGCAATGAAATAATCATGGGAAATATTACTATTCCCGTATAGGGTAATGGCATGTGGATTAGGAAATGTGTTTAGAAATCTTGTCACAACAACCACTTACTGGTATTTTTCTTTGTCCTGTATTTGAATTAAAGATGAAAATTTTAGAAATAAATGCAATGCTTAAGAAAAACAAACATACACATATGTGAATACATATTTCAGCTAAATAAAACATGGTCCAAGGATACTGAATATCATGAAAAATAATATTGTTCAATGAAAATATTTATACCCCCTATACAGTTTGAGCTTGCAGCTTATCTATGTATTGGGATATTTTCTTTGTTACATAATAAGGCATCCTGTGAAACAAATTAATTAAAATCTCTGCAAGCAATTGAGTGATATTAATTCTATTGGTCAGTTTGATTTAAAGCCATTAATTTCACCCTAATTTTATCCCAAAGTCTGTGGTCATGACCACTTGCAAATATTCCTCATCTTTAATAAAATTACATTTTCCTATATTTCCATTAGTTAACTGTCTTCCAGGTGTGTGAGATACATATTTTAAAAATACAAGATTATAGAAAGAGAATTTTATTGTATTACTTCATAACAGTTTGCATTTCAGAAATACTTAGTCTTATGTTTCTTTTCTTAAATTAAGGCTAGTGTAGAAATTTGCATATGTTTAATTTCAGAGTTGATTTTAAGGAATGAAAATTAAAGATTTGCAGAAAAGAGATGGCTTATGAGAAATATGCTTGGTCTTGATATTGAAAATATTGTAATTTCACACAGGAACTGACACTTAGGAGCTATGTTTAGAGGGTACATCTAAATGAATGTGAGTTTTCCCCTGGAAATGAATAATAACAATAAAAGGATTCTGAGTCTTTATAAATAGTTTTTAGAATTCCATGTTTACTAAAAATATAACTTCTTTTCCTGCTTTAGGAAGCTTGCAAATAAGATACAAGCTAAATAGATATCAAGAACCTGATGTTATTAACTTTGATTTTAAAAGCATGGCTGATGGGCAACTTCACCACGTAAAGATTAACCGAGAAGAAGGAGAGGTTTTTGTGGAGGTAATACAGAAAATGTGCCAGAAGCTACTTTATGATTATGAATCTCCAGCATGGAGCATTTTTAGCAGAAGTTCAATCATAAGTAGAATAAACAAAGACACATTTTAGTGGTCTTCTACAGACTATAAACCATCAAATGTAGCTTTTTAAGCAGTGAGACTCTGTCCAAGATATTATTACTATCTCATACTTGAAATGCCTGACTTTCCTTGCTGGTTTTATTTTTGCTTGGTAGGGAAAAGATGTCCAATCTATCATCAGGTGCTACCGGTAGTCCCATCACCAGTCCAAGGAAACCCATTTACTTACAGGATGGGTATAAATGCAACCATAATTCTAGAACAGAAAATTATGATTGTGTTATCAGAAAAATTTTTAAAAAGGATGTGAATCACAGCAGAGTAAATGGAATTATTCACTCTAGCAGTTTTTGAGGAAAAGCACCAATGTTTCAGTCTCTTATGTAGAAGAAAATTTCTTAGCTGCGTGACTCCAGTAAAAATACCAAGCTAACTAAAATGCTGAGGCGAAAAATAGTTCATACCTTTTGGTTGGCTTTACCAGTTTTGAATTCCTTAAATAGTACAGAAAAATAAAGAGATATAAAGGGATAGCAGATAGGGCAAAGTAGTACCTGAGTATGGTATAGAAAAGAACGTTCACTTTATTAAACAACCAAGTCTTAAAATTATTTTTTAAAATCTTGCAGGCAATAATACTAACACTTATTTTATCAGTGTCTTTTTTCTTTGTTTTCTGTCGTTTCCTCAACAAAACCACACCCATTTGGATGTTTGCAACTTATTTTGTAGATTGATGAGAATACAAGGAGACAAGTATATTTGTCATCAGGGACTGAGTTCACTGCAGTCAAATCTCTGGTACTGGGCAGGATTGTAGGTAAGTAAAAGGCACAACCTTTCCCCAAGTCATGATGTTTAAGTTTAGGTCAGAAGAATCACATTACATACACAACGCTCACACACACACGCACACACACACACGCCCCATAACTAATCTCTTGTCTTGTTTAATTATGCTTTTGCATAATGATCACGATAAGACATGTATGTATAACAATGAATAGTGGCTTCCTACAGGATGAGCAAACATCTTTCTTTGATGCTAAAGTCACTCTGGTCTCTGTCATGTGTCAGTCCAGCATAATGAAATACAGTTTTGCTTTCACACCTCAAAAATATCAAATGAAGATAGAAATACAAGGTCTGTATCAACCAACTGCCCACTGTACAAACCTTTATCTCACAATAAAATCAAGATAAAGTCTAAAATAACTAAAAGGTAAAAGCAGCTAGCTTACTTCCAGCTACCAAATATGTTTTAGCTTATGGCTTGGATCCTGCTCGTCTTGCTGTGTTGCTGCAGTTGCCAGACATACTCGTTTTTACTCATTCTAAATGTATTATAATGGTGACTGATTTTCATCATTACTTCTGATTATAGCACTGAACTAGAAGCATTTCTTTCCGTTTTAGCAGCAACATATGTATGCATTTTTATACCTTCCAACAAGGACTAAATTGAAAATGGGAAAGTAAATTTAAAAAATTTTAGTTATACATAAAATATAAACTATTGATAATTCCTATTATTTGATAATCAGGAATGGGGGTGGGGACTCTTACAGACTGGTTTTGTTCCTATTCTGATATTTGACACTAGCTTGGACTATTTTGTCCAAGACAGTACATGGAATTTTGCATTTTTGACCTTTTCAGTTATTTGTACCTCGATTAATCATTCCTTGTGTTCCCTGTACATAGTCTCAGAATCTTGAGAGTGTTTGATTAAACCCATGGGTGAATGATCAAAATGTTGGCCTTCAAGAAGGTTAATAGCTAAGTTTATAAATATTTATAGGCATTCATGTAGTATGATGAGCACCAAAATGATGCGCTCTTATTTTCCAAACAGCAGAAATATCGTGAATTGCAATGTTCTTCCAGTACGTCATAGTGGACATAAAAAATGTGTGCAGAATACTATTTAGTTATTTGGAAGCTTAATGGAAAACTTCCAAGTGTCTCACTGTATTACTTATATAAATCCAACTTCTAAGGTTGATATTTATATCATTTGCTCTCAGGATGCATACATAGTAATACACTTGGTGTGAAGTGGTGATTTTACTTTATTCTGTAGCTTTAAAGTTGATTCAAATCCTTGCCCCTGATATCTAATTAGCAAATAAAACTATGTACTTTCAGTCTGTGCATGTGACTACTAGTTCTGGCCTAAATTTTAGATGTATAAAAGAAATGGCCAGGCTCTCCTTTAAAAACAGAAGAGAACATGTATTTCCCATATGCCATTGGGAAACGTATGTACTTCAGATCAGTGTAGGTGTAAGGACACTGACCTCTATGAACTGCCTATTTAAGTTTGTGCCTACAACTAATGTGCTTTTGGATGCCATTTTTTTCATAGTGATAGAGGATTTTATTTCATTTACAATTATGGTATGGTAAATGAAGCCAAAGGAAATTTTAAGAACGAAATCCTGCCCTTTGCAGCACAATGGATAGAACTGGAGGTCATTATATTAAGTAAAATAAGCCAAAATCAGAATGACAAATACCATATGTTTGCTCTTGTACGTGGAAGGGTTTGGGGGAGGGAGAGAGGAAGAAGCTGGATAATGGGCATCAAAATACAGCAAGTTAGAAAGACTAACTTGGAGTGTAGTGACTGTAATTCATACTGACCTGTTATATTTTTTGTGAAGAATAAAAGGAGGGAATCTTAGACTCCAAACATAAATAGATGAGGAGATGGAAATAATAATTACCCCAATTTGATCAGCACACATGTATTGAAATATCACACTGTACACTATATGTGCAATTATTACATACTAACTCAAAAATTAAAAAAAATTATTGGAGAAAAATCTAAACAAATGAGCAGCAACAATGTCAAAAGCATAACCTGTCATATCCATGGGTTCTCTCTTTTCTATGCTTTCGGCCCTAGAGGAGGTAAGTGGCAGAGAGAGAAAGTCCTAGAGAGACCCAGGAGAAAGGGAGGCTGAGAATATCAGAGGGTGGAGCCTCATCCTCTGCAGTGGACAGACTGCCTGAAAATTATTGCTGAATGCCAAGCTCTGCTTCCTGTTCTGTCTCCCGTATGCTGACTTGCACATAACTGCTGCTGCTATTCATAGAAGTATGTGTAAGTGATAGTACGGGAGAATCCTCACCCCCAATCTCCACATCACTAGATGCTATCAATGTGTGGGTCTGTGAGCTGATACTGCATTCCTGATATCAAGAAGACACATTAAGTAGATTCTTGGTGCAAGGTACACCATAAACTCTGGCAGAAAGTAATGAAGAAAAGGCAAATAAATGAAACAACTCCTGCTCTCAAGAGTTCTTTCTTTTATCGGGTTGTGAAATGAAGCATGCACCTAAAGTGTATTAGATGGAAAATTCTAACTGTAATGTGTAATATTGACAAAAAATTGTATCGGTATCTTCAAATTTAATGGCAGTTACTGATAATGATATTTTTGTGAGTAGAAATATGTTACATATATTATAAAATAATTAGGAAACTGATTTGAATCATGTGAGGAGAAATTTAAGTATTAACTAAATAGAATGACATTTAATACATGTTTTCCTTTTTGCAAATGGATATGGGATATTAGTATGGAATTAAGGACATTAATGTTTTTATTTCAGTTGTATATTACTCAAATGTGTATCACTCATGTTGAAAAATAAGATTAAAATCCAGATTGAGCAATGAAGTTTATATTCTGAAGGAATTCATTCTTCCTGAAGTATTTGCGATCATTTATTTAATATGTGCCGAAGGTGTGGATCTTGACGCAGGACTAATCATTTGTAATTCAAAGGAGGCTAACTATTTTGTGTGGTACATGAATTCATTATCAGTGTTAGCGTGTATATTATTGTATGCTTGCCTAATATATTAATTTATAGTAAAGTAGATCAACAAGATGGTCGAAGGGTGGAGCTATTAATTTTTCAAAAAGCTTTACCCAATTTTAAAGTTACCTACTGCGTTAGCTCAGGTCATCTGAAAAACAGCTTCCAAAGACCTTAGGAGAGCACTTTTGCAAGAGAAAATGAGGAGGGAATGGTCAAAGCTGGCTGAGACATGTAACTCCCTCCCTCAGGTGAAGGAGACAGGGAGGAAAGATCAGACGGACATGTGCCAGACCACTCTGCAGTCTAAGAAAGATTTAGCAGTCTTTGGGGAGCCCTTGAACCAAAGTCAGAGAAGTCCTGTTCTGCCCAGGAGTAAGCCCACCGTAGAGTGTCTGCTGTGATCGGCCCCTGGCTAAGAGCAGCCCATGGGAAGCGTGGCCTTGCACAGGTAGAAAACAGATTTCAGAGTTGGCAGCTGAGACCTTCTAACTATACAGCACATTTTTACAGCCTCGTGTTTATCAAATACGTTTTCTCTTTTTTGCAAGCCCACTTGGCTCATTGATTCATCTATTAACTTAACACTTGCTTTGTGATCATCTACAATGTATAGAGAAGACCCCCCCAAGGAATTTTTACATCTGCCCTTACAGAGCTTATGGATACTGGGGTCTCATAATCGTTATAACATGTTCCTATGTATCTAATTAAATATAATGTACCCTGATAATGCTTTAGATAAAACAGTCCCAAACTATCCTCCAAATTAAGATATATTAAAATGCATTTTTTAAAAAGATAATTTCTGGGTATATTTTAAAAGAGCAGAACATAAAAACATTGATATGTGTGGGTGTGCATGTGTGCACACACGTGCATGTTTTGGAGTTGTAGTTTGCCTACATTTTGAATGAAAAGGCTTAAAGATTTGACCATCCCCTGCTTTTACAGATGAAAACCTAGAAATAAAGAAAACACCTGTCTTCTCTTGACTTTATTCAGTACCCTTTTCTTAAACTTAGGAAGAAATTTGGGGTTCATTTTGGATCACTGGTAAACATAAATAGCAGATATTGAGCGAAGTGGATTAAAAAACAGTATCACACTGTAATGTGATGTGGTAATGAACTCAACTCCTTATTACACTTAAAACATAGAACAACTCAGTAACTATGGGGATATTACTGTAACGATAGTTCAGAGCTGTGGTGGGAGGATCCAGGTTTCAGCCCAGCAGCTCACTTCATATAACCCCTCCTTCAATAGACTACATTGCGTGTACTCTTCATCATCACTCAGAGAACTAAACTCAGAGTTATATGCCTGGATAATTTTATAAGTTAGAATAGTTTTATAATTTATTTAAATAAAATCCTAACAAATATTTCCCTCATGCTGAGCAATAACTTTTGTAGAGGTGATATGATGCCTGATAGTGACCATTTCTCCTTTCTGAGGCTACAAAGCCAAGAAGTGCACCCAGATCACTGCAGGGCAGATTCAGGCTGAATGCGAATGAAGAGTGTAGTCAGCAAGGAAAGCCAGTGTACTCATGTCCCCTGCAACCTCCAATGTACGGAAACCCTTTCGGTAAAACTTGCTGCAGGTCCTAGAGGAGAGGAGAAAGGTGACCCAGGTAAATGCAAGACATTGATTTTATACATGCATTGTGAAATGACTCTTAGGATAGTGGAGCAGTTATTTTAAAAGCAAAATTTAAAAGGGAAGTGCAGCTAAAAATAAGAAAACATAACAAATCATCTAAAAGTCTTTTAAAAATTTAATCCAATCCATTGCTTTTCTTTTTCCTTTTAATAACTAAGCTGTCATAGACTGTTTTTAAAGCACAGTGTGACTTCATCCTTATGAAGACTCTGGTTGATTCTAGGGACTCATTCATATCGTTTTGATAGCCGTAGTCAAAAACGCCGTTTTCTCCAAATTGTGATACATGCACGTAGACCAGGAACATCATGTTCTAAACCCAGAGACCATTCATGATGCCAAAAGAAGCTTAGTGCCTGATTGTAATTATAGGGCAAACTATAAAATGGAATTTGGGATTTTTGTCAGAGGATCATATAATCATGAGCATGTGGCCTTGGCAGGGTGGGCAGGTGTATTCCTCTGATGATAATGTCATACTCGTTGCTGTACTGTCCTTTGGCAGTCGATCAAAATAAATCAGCTCTACTTCCCTTCCAGAAAATGTCAATGGCAAAAGCAAAAGCCTTCCATGTAAATCTTTAAATTTTCAAACAGCAAATCTAAAATCTTTTATGCCGTGGCAAAACATGACTGGTTTCTAAAATAGATTGTTTATTTTGTTCACTATTACAACATATAAAATGTATCCGTGCCAGAAATAAATAAATATGAAGCCATATGTCTGGGAATTTATTAAAGGGTGGATGTGGATGGCACAGAGAGGAAAGTAGTGGCTGAGTTGCAGGATATGGATGCAAAACCTGAGGTAAGGACGTCACCGCCTGGAGGTGGTGTTGGATGGTTCATGCTGAGGATCACCTAAGGACAAGTCAGGATAAAAGCAGTGACATTTGCATTGAGCCTGTGTTGTCTGTTAAGTTCAATGGAACATTAGAGATGGTTTCCACGTCATCATAGCACAGTGTGATATTGTTGTCTAAAAATTACTTCCTCTTGTTTCATATCTGCTAGTCATGCTTGTTAACGGTGACTGAAGTAAAAAATTGTCGTCACAGTTCAGGCTCATTTGTAGAATTGTGTACTGGAGGACAGAGAGGAAGCGACTCCTTTGTTCTCATCTTCCTTTTGAAAAAGCAGGCAGCCTGACGCCGTTTCTTTATTAAGTATGTTGTTTACGACTTCCATGCGTTCTGTCTTCAAAGTGAACGATTTGTCATTATGTTTTTTTAAGATAAATATTTATGGGAAAATTATATAAAAAGAGATTTCTCTAAGATGTAATGAATTAAAGGAAATATTCAGGTATGCTATTTTGCTAATTCATTAAGGTTTTATTGGATTAGAATTCTACCACATTAAAAATAAATCCCAATTAAGATGATTACATAATCTTAAAGTCACATGGGATAATGTGCCCATGTTCTGAGTAATGATACATATAAACCCATGGTAAAGATGACTGAAAATCACTGTTCCAAGGCTCAAGAAAGTTTGTAGTTGCTGTTTGTTACTATTCATATCAAATATATCATGGCACAAGAACATTGACCAAATTTGTGGTGCTTCATGGTGGTAGGTTAGATAAGTTGCGTCAGATAAACTCGCTTGGTGTCCTTTATGATTAATCAACCCTGTTACATTTTCCTTTCATATCCAAAATTGTAGCATTAAGTACTGAGTTCTGTTTGTGGGTTGATTTTTATGTTAGAATCCAAGTTTAATAAAAGCCCACAGATTGTTCTCACTTGTTCTGAGCACAGCTTGGGTGTATTTAGAGGCAATGACCCATAGGGATCATTTATCTTTCCTGAGCCTGCAGAGGCAGGAAGTGCACCGAGTTCTTTGGTGGTGACTTAGGCCAGATGTAAATAAAGTGTGTGGTCTGGGGGAAGAGGATATCTATTTAGTCTCCCCAAGAGAGCTTGGGTAACAATCTTCAATTTTCAGAATATTTTAAATAAAACCTGCTTCAAAGCCAAGAAGGTACCTAAGAAAGTTTGATTAGATTTCCTAAAGACACTGTGATTTTTCAAATAGCTTGTCAAATGGTACTTAAAAATGAGATAGGTTATACTACAAGCAAAAGATAAATATGGGTTATTGTGAGATAGGTGCCTATAAATAACTTTTGTATTAATTAGGTTTTCGAGATTATATTTCAGGATAGTAGACTTGGCAAGCAGACAGATGGGTTTTATGATTAACTTCTCCTTTATCCAAATAGCATTTGTTGTCTGATTTGCCAGTTTACTCTTCCACTCACTCTTTTTGTTGGGTAATTTACACAACGATCAGATTCTCCTACCTGGCTCTAGCTCTGACTCCTCCTTTCATGAGTAGCATCATTTTCTGAAAACCTTCCTTATCTTTATGTTTTAAAGATATTGAAATCTTTTTATTTTAAGAAAATGGCCCCTTTTCATAGGTATGACATTGTAAGCTATTTGTATTTGTTTTCCTAAGTCCTATTTTTTTATTATGCATTTTTGCTTAGGAGAGCCACAAGAAATTTCATAAAGTACTCCTTGTACTTGTTCCTGCATTTACTGTCATATTTTCCCAGAAACAGTCCTTTCTCTGTAATGGAAAGGCACTCCATCAAATTCTAATTTCTTAGTACTCCATTTTTCTTGTAGACCTTTTGTTAAGAGGAACCTTCCTTAAACCAGCAAAAGACATAATCTTGGTTGTATACGGTTGATGCTTCTTTTCTATTAGGCAAGACCAAGAATCCAAGTCAGTTCAGGACTTTTATAAGCAGAACCATCCAAAATATAATTATCTCATCAGAACTGCTGTGATGAAGAAGACATCTGTCTTCAATTCCCTCCTCCATGTGTTTTTTTTTTCTAGCCTTTATACCATGTTGGCATTTTAGGAATCAGATAACAGAAAAAGATTTTTTTTTGCTTTTGTTTTTGTTTTTGTTTTGCTCATTAGCATTATAAGCACAGTTGTCAAGGCAGATAAATGATGCTATGTGTTTCTAAGGCCTTGTGCAGGAGCAACATGGAGTACAGTTATTTTGTTTGAATTCTGCTGTGGGCTGCTAAGCCCCTTGCAGTTTCTCTCCACTCCCAATGCTAATTCCATCACTGGTCCTGAAGCAGGGAGTTGGTGGTCTAGCCCACCAGGAGGGATGAATCTGGAAACTTCTGACCTTCTGAGTTGGAGAGTTGGAACACGCAGGGGTTAACCAGCCTAGGAAAATCTCAGGGAGAAAATTTGAACTGTGTGGGTCATCCACACTGGGTAAAGAGTTGTCTGAACCCTGTAGGGAAGGAGCAGCATTAAAGGAGCTGAGGATGATCTGAAATTTGGACTATGTTCTTTCTATTCTGAGGTTTGGTGCAGAGGAGAGACTTCCTCTTGGGTATCTGGCTGCCCTTTGGATCTCAGCCTCTTAAAGCAGGAAGTCACTGAGCAACATCGAGCAGATTTAGAACAAAACTCCATCTTTGAAAAGATTTAACATCAACAAAAGGGTAACCACCCCACCAGACAACCAGAGATTTCTATGAAAGTAAAGTTATTCAAGGAGACAGACATGGATGAAATGTAGAAAGAGAAATTTAACATAATTCTAGTAAAGCATTGAAAGATCTTGAGGAACTAAGAAATATGATTTTTTTTCTGAAACTAAAAAATTCAACTGGAAGGAATGACCTTTATTGATACTTGAATTTATCACCTGGAAGATCAAGTAAATGAAAAGCATTTGGCTCACACAGGAATAAGTCCTATATGAAAATCAGGAGGGAAATGAAAATAGATTTGCAGAATACACAGAGGAGGCCTAATGTGAATAAATGGCATTCCAGAAGGATAAAAAGGGCAAAAGTGAAGCAATAGTTGCATGCACAATACATGAAATTTGCCAGGCCAAATAAAACTTTGTGTGTGCAGATGGAAAGAGCTCACCATATCCTCTGCAGAATACTGAGAAATACAAATATGCACACTCCTGCACACACACACACACACACACACCTAGGAACAATGTGATAAAGGTGACAAAATCATAAGAAATCTCACAAATTTTGAAAAAGAAGTAATACAGTCAAAAAATGTAGTAGTAATATCCATAGGTACTAGAAAAATAGGGCTATGAAAAGAGTCATCCTTACAGTAAACACAAAAAAACAACCTAATCCATCAAGATAATTTCCTGTCCCAGGTACACTCCATCACATTGTCCCAGGTATTTTCCTCACAGTGTTACGACTCTTCAAAATTCTCATTTAGTTTCTGTTTCTATGTTTATCATCTCTCCTCCTCCAATAAGCTGTAAGATGCCCAAACTGCAGAAAACTTGTTTGCTGTATCCTTAGCTCTGAAAACAATAAATACTATTGACCGATTCCCCATTTTAGGTTTTAAAATTTAAATTTTTGTACAATAATTTCTAAGGAGGAAAACATTTTTCAATTTGTAAATGTGAAGTTTTTAAAAGTAGGCTTTACATCAGATTCTGACCAGACAAGTAAAACTTGATTGCATTTTTGACTCAAAAATAAGCTTATTTTAAAAGCCTATAGAAATTTTATTGAATATTTTAATCTTAAAGAAGAAATATAAAAAGCACTGTCCTGATTATGTAGCTATTAAAATTTATTTCTTTTTTTTAGTCATCATTATAGTTAAAAAATTTCCAATGCAAGAATGCATTTTCCCCAAAAAATACAGGTTTAAATATACAGTTGTATCTCCATATCCATGGAGATTTCAGGATTCCTTATGCTGATTCATCTAATCCACAAATGCCTTGTATAAAGTAGCGTAGTATTTGCACAGAACTAACATGCATCTCCAATATCCTGGATTACTTGTGATATCTAATACAATGTGAATAGTCATTACACTATAATTTAAGGAATAATGGCAAGAAAAAAGCCTGTACATATTTGGCGCAGATGCCATTTATTTAAAAACAATATTTGATCCTGAGTTGAATTGGTGGGTGTGGATCCACAGGTTTGGAAGGCTGACTGTGCATGCATTGGAATAAGTGACTGCTGTGGTAGAGGACTGTTATTTCTTTGTTTTTCAGCATGGTGACAAGGTTGTTTCTATGAGGCTGCTCAGTAGGATGCTGGGTGTTGAAGGTCAGCTGTGTGCTAGAGGAGCTCACAGTGCAGTGGACATGAGTCTGGAGTGATCCTCTCATGTGCTTTCCTTGTGTAGGGAAACAGGAGCACTCAGAAGGTTAGACAGGATCTACAGAGGCTGAACACCCGGGCCAGAATGGCTGTGTCTGAGTCCGTTCACTTAATAGCAATAAACATGATGCTACTAAATTCCCTTTTTCTTCTGCTTTTATTGAAAGAGATCCATTAAGTCTTTCTACAACCAGTGTTGAGATTTCCGAGGTTAATGAATGCAAGTCCTTAAGCGTATGGCTAATTAGGAATGATATGGTGAACTCTCTGGAAATGATTACAGCCCACAACAGAAAGTGATGCAGTCTCTCTAATCTTCAGTTTTCTTTTTAAAGAAAATGATTGTCATCAAACTAAATGCTTGATCAGGATTTTTATTATTAGGTATAAAATGTGAAAGAAAATGGAGCCAAGGAAAATGTTCTTCAAAAACCTAGGTACAACAAGAAAAGACAGGCTTCATCAGATTTATGATGCTTGGGGTTACTTAAAACATAGCATTCATACAACAAAAAACAAAACAAAACACCCCAAACTGAAACAAAACAAGACACTGTAGAGAATATAACCACAGTGAAGGAAAGAATAGCTCAAGCCTCAAATGATTCATAAGCAAAAGAACTTTGGGATTTGGTGTCCAACAGGATTAGGGTCCTTTAAATAATTTCAGTAACTGTGTGATCTCAGGAAAGTCATTGAAATTCTTAACCTATGTTTCATATTTGCATGACTAGAATAAGATACTCATTTGGCTACTGTAAATTGAAAAACAAATAACATTCAATTTCCTTAGAATAGTGCCTAGCATACAATGTGCAGTCAACAAATACTTATTACTTTTTCTTAAAAAAGAGAGACAAAATGCAAATTTCTTCTGTGCTCACATAGGTGACGTATAAGGAGAGTAATTGGGCTATTTTGTGACTGTACTTGGAGGAATGGATAGTAGTCTGATAACACTTGAACATACAACAAATTTTATTCTTGGCAAACAACTAAGGATTACTTATTTGTTAGGATATAATGAATTTAATATTCTGGCATTCAAACCAATCTCTGTTCCACAATAGTCCAATACTAACTAAACTCATGGGAGGAGGAGTTATCTATCTATGAAAGGCACAAGCATATTTCTAAGTGACAGGTTGTAATTAAAACAGAAAGAGAAACAAATGGGGCATAAATGTTTTCAGTGTTATACCTGAGGCATTAAGGAAACTTGCCGATAACTGTGGAGTATGGCTTCTTACGTGACAATAGGATAGTGTGTCACCTGGCAGGTCTCGGTGGGATTGTAAAGTGTCAGAAAGCTTTTAGCTGGTCCAAATCTTTAGATTGGACAATTGTTAAGGGAACTCTAGAGGATCAGTTTTACCTCTAGCTTTTGTTATTTTTATGGGTTAAGTCTTAAAAGCCAAGCAGAACTCATTTCTAAATCCAGGACACACACCTCCTGATATCTACTATAAGCTCTCTCACAAATACATTTTAATGATGTTTTAAAATTTGAAACATTATGACTCCTATCAGTTCATAGCCTGACCCATTATTATGGAGGCTTTCTTCATTTCCAGAGAAATCCCTGTATCACTTTTAATTAACCATTCTCACAAATTGTTTTAGTTAACCTAGGCAATCTCAACACTAGTTGTGGAAAGCCTTAAATTGAATTCTTTTAATAAAGACAGAAAGATATTTATTAGCTGCATATTTATGGCTATTTTATGAACAGACTTGGAATATACAATGTGAGTGTCATTGGCTGTTTCTGTTTTTCACTGTGATGATTACTACGGTGTTTCTTGGGATTTGCAGGGCACAGCCATGTGGACCATGACACGGCACTGGCTGGAGCACAGGGCTTCCTGGGATGCCTGTCTGCGGTGCAGCTCAGCCATGTGGCCCCTCTGAAGGCTGCCCTTCGCCCGAGCCACCCAGCACCTGTCATCGTCACTGGGCATGTGACCGAATCCAGCTGTGTGGCCCCAGCTGGCACTGATGCCACATCAAGGGAAAGGACACATTCATTTGCAGGTAATTTAAACCTTTTCCCCTACCCATTCACAAACTCACCTTGTCCATTGGATTGGGAAAACTCCTGATTTTGTTACTATGCTGCATTCTTAAGATGGCTTCTTAAAGTTGGTTCTGTCTAAATTTGAGTTCTCTTTCTCATTTTTTTTCTAGTCTTAATTTCTTATTCATTGTTGAATTTGAAAATGATGGAGATCCCATATTCACTTCCAGCATTCTGTTCAAGCTTAAAACATTTATGAAGTTTTCAAAATTTCTTCCCTTTTTTTTTTTAAGCTATATCACCTCTGTCCCTTTTTGTGATTTAATTGCAGATCATTCTGGAACAATGGATGATAGGGAACCCCTCACTAATGTGATCAAAAGTGACTCGGCAGTAATTGGAGGTAATGAGAAGCCCGGTTGAGCTCATCTTCGGTTCCTTATTATATTGCTAGTAACTGAATATTTAATTTTATATAAATATCTATGAAGAATCTACTCATTTTGCAAGTGCCAAGCATTGAGTTGTGAGGACAACTGACTGTTTCTACTGGTTTGTGTTATAGAATCACTGGTTTGTGTTATAGAATCTTTCTGAATTCTTGGCATTTTTGGAAATTTTCAGTATAAATAATTGACAATTTCACTGAAACATCATATTCGAGGAATAATTGCAAAACTATAATAATGAATATTAATTAGACCTGAAATGTCCAATTGCAAGCCCTATGGAATTCTGAATATATTTGAGAAAATGTCATTTTCAATTTACTTTGGCTTGAACATACAAATGTTCCAGCAAGGACTCTTGTAAAAAGTAGGAAGAACATTAACATGAGAAGTGTATATTTTGTGTTGGCTTAATGCTTATTAAGCTGGATATTTTTGAAATAATATTCCATATCAATGAATATTATACTTTCAATTTCATTTTTATCAGATATTAGGTTAATGGACTAAATGTGGTTAGCAGTAATTTTAAACTGCAGAGTTAACACAAAAAACTTTTAAAGTATTTCTCCCTGGTAATGTGACAGCATATACTTTGAGATATAATTTATTCAAAACCAACTCTAGAAATAAACCTTTTCTCTTCCTGATTAATGCTCTTAAAAATGTTATTAATCAAATTATTGAAATGTTAAGTGGTTTAGCTTTTTTCTAACCCTCTGAATGTGATATGGACATATATAAGGTAAATAAATTATTCTAATACCTTGCCACATAAAGTGATTATTTGGTCCGTTTGATTCTGTTTTTTAGGCTCTTACTCATCCAGATGTAGATTTTCTTCAAGTAGTTATTATTTTATTTAGACAGTGAATGTTACTCATTAAATCTTTGTGGCCATCATTGTACATATTACCCTTTTTGTCACTTTGACAAAATACATCAGAGTAACAAGCTAGAGGAGGAATGTATGGTTAGCTGGCTCCTTTGGTTTCAGGCTTGCAATAAGGCAGTAGCAGCATGGCAGAAGGGTTTAGTGGAGGAAAACCACTCAACTCATGGCAGCCAGGAAAGAGAGAGTGAAAAGTCTCTATAGAGACTGTGTTAGCGGGTTTCCTCCTTCTTTTACTTTTGTTCCATTCAAGCTGACAGTAGAGCTCTTTCCATGCATTCTTCCACATTCAGGGTGGGTGTCCCCATCAGTTAACTGTCCCACATGCCAATCATCTGTGGAAACACACTGAACTATGCTTTACTAATTTCCTAGGTGTTTCTTAATCCAATCAAGTTGACAATCAAGATTAGCCATCACATTGTTCTTCCTGTTCCTTTACTTTTTCTCAAATTAATGATGTGCAAATTAAGGATACATAAAATAGAATTTCATTTAATCACCTGACAAGTAAAAAAACCTACCTTTAAAGAATAATAGTTAAAATATTCTGTAGTTTAGTTAATAATCATAGAATGTTAGAAATATTGGAAAAAGAGTACACAGTAAAAACTCATGAAGCTGTAGGATTTACGATGTGGTCAACATTTTAAACTAGGATTCCCATCAAATAAATTGTCACAGAATAGTGGTTTTTTCCCCATGCATTCTCCTTGTATAGACAGAGCTAGATATAGATACCAAAATAGATATAAATATACAGCATTGTATAGTCAAGCCAATATTAGAACAAAACATGTAATTCTTAGCCTATTGTTTTGGGCAAAGTGCATTTCCAAGATTTACACAGTTAAGGGATAAATATGCTGGTATGTCATCCTAATGTTATTCAAGAACCAAAACCAGTTACAGTTCACCCATGAAATTCTCACTTATATCAAATGTATAGGGCAGAGAAAGACAATATGGAAGGCTTCTGGCAGAGATGCTCACCAGGGACCATGGAGACCATGGAAACAGTGCCATATAGTTTACATCTCTGCAGAGACTGAGCTGCAGAAGTGGAGCAGCTGGCAATGGCCATCTGAGCTTGGAAGGCCTCATTGGGACCATGTGAAATTTCTCTGCTAAGTCACAGTGCATTGTCCTCCAGTGTGTTTCTCCATCTGGTAGCATGGTGCTGCAGTGTTTGCCCACAGTCCAATTACTCATGAGTTATACTTACTATGTAATCACAGTTAATCCATTTAAACATTTGCCAGACTAATTCTCCCACACTCGTTCTACCTTTTAGATAAATTTTTTCCTTGAAACAAAATGAGAAGTATAAGATGGGAGAACTGATGTAATAAGGTGTTTCAAAGTGGTAACCTAGATGTGCAGAGTTTCTGGCTGGCACACCCAGATACAGACAGACAGATTTAGACAGAGAGAAAACTACATAATTTCCTCATAAAAGCACATTCACACTGTGCTTTGGATGTAACGTCACAGGGTATAGGAATGGCCATATTTTATATAGAATAGTTTTACTTGTATTTTTTGATTTTTAGGTGAAATCAAAGTTTTTCTTGGGCACAACACAGTCTGTCAAAATTTAGCCCAAATTAAAACAGATAAATCACATAGATGGAGCAAACAAGTTCAGAGACCATTTGTGGTTTTGACTAACTCAGTGTCCCATTTGAACCAATGTAGTGGTGATACTCTCTGTAACATGCTCTATGAGTTTTCTCACATTGAAATTGTTCAGAATCTCTCTCTGTGAGTCAGAAGTTTTATAATAAGATGCAAGAAGTATTTAAAGCAACTCAACTGAGAATGAGAGGCTAAATATATAACAAATGAATATTTGAATTAAAATTATTCTTCATTAATATGGTTAATAATAACAAAAGTAACCATGCCTACTAGTAAATTTTTCAGATTTCATGCACATAATTCAGTCACCTCATTTACATTAGATTGTTTCCTTTCCTAGAAAAGGCTGATCTATTAAAAAATTGGCTGGATATTGAAAATAGTATGATTGACCATGGAGAATCAATCTTCTTAGCAAATCACTTGTTTAGGAATCTGTCTTGGTTACTTTTCTCTCGTTGAGACAAAATACCTGACACCCAAAGTGAAGGAAGGAAAGGTTTATTTCTTACAGTTCTTGGAGGTTTTAGTTCATACTCAACTGACTCCAAGGCAGGGTGGTGTGGTGAGGGGCAGCTGTTCATGGTAGCCCAGAAACAAGAGCAGAAAAGCAAAAGAGGAAAGGAAAACACACCTTCTTTCCTCCCTTATATAATATGCTGGCTCCACCCCTGGATGGGTGCAGTACTCACACCATTAATCCCAACACTAGACAATGAACCAATCACAAATGCTAGATTCAGCTGCCTCCATGACTTCATGAGGTTTAGGGAGCCACCTAGACACAAACAATAACATTAAGACTTTTCAAATCTTTAACTTGATCATATTCTGTTGCAGTTATACACATCTATTTTGTCTTAGAACACAGTCTTAATGTTGCAATATGAGATTTGATTCATATTATTATTTTTATATTATCTTCCTTGACTAATCTCATCAGAAAAGGCCTTAGGTATGAGAAAACTCTTCAACTCATGGTTACACAGTAGTTTTGCAAATTCTATTTTTTTGTTTGAAAACTTGATTTTTATAATTAGTAACATATGCTGTCAGTTTTCTTGAAGTGGCAGATTTGTTTTTCTTACTTTAGATCAAGCGCCTATCAAATACCCACATCTGAACAACCAGAGTTTGCCTGTTAACTTTTCTTTCAAATAAAAATGGTGTTGCATGAAGCGTAAATCAACTGGTTCAGTTCATAACTCCAATGTTCACACAGTGTTTCTCTTGGGGACAGACCTCATCTTTCAGAATATGCCACAAGTACTTTATGTGTATTTCCCATTTCAACACACAAAACATTCAGAAGACTTGCAGTCAAGGGTCAAGGTTTAATAAAATGAGAAATTTTTACTGCTGCATCAAGGACGTCCTTAAATGAGTAGGTGGCTTTTGCTTGGTAGTACAATGTCCTCAGCTTCATGAATTCAGTGACTACTATTCCAGCTTGGTATGCATGCCCCAAACTGTGCTAAGTACTAGGAATTTTACCTGCTTTCTTTTACATCATCAGCAGAAATTTCAGCACAATGAAAAAAACACCTTAGAGTTGCTATGAAATGAGATTTTACCTTTGGGATCCTCCTCCAATTATTTTACCTTTGGTTTCCTTCTCCAATACCTCCTAATTATTGTAGGTATTATAGGTATCATTGAGAATCGTAGTACTGAAAAATTGTATTCTTTGAAACAAGAAGTTTCAAAAACTCAGTATTTCTCATATAGAAATAATATAAATACATCTATACATGCATATCTATGCTTTGTTAGGAATGTTTGTTCATATACCTGACCTACTCTTGCTATTCAATACTGAAACAAATTATTGAAAACCAACTTTATAAAACTTTTACCTATTTAATCATAAAAACACATATAAACCTTTTGGCATTAAGCCTTTTGCTATTTTACTAAGCTTCAATAATTTCAAGATAATTAAGACTTATCTACATCTTAATGCCTTGTCTTAGAGACTTGTAGTTAATACATTGTGCTAAATATAAATGTACAGAGGGGAACCAATATAATGTGCATTCAGATTAAACAGAAGTGAACATATAAATTGATAGCAGTCAAAAATAAACTTGATATATTGTAAGACTGTTTGAATCAGAAATACCTGAAGTTTTAATCTGTTCAGTTTATGTGTAGTAGATACTTGATTTGAGTGGAAAATAATTATATCTTAGGACTTATTAAGCAATGAAGTCAACACAGCTCTGTTCTGCCCAGAACTCTGACTTTGTATTTCTTTTCTGTTCTCTCTCTAGGTTTGATAGCTGTTGTGATCTTTATCTTGCTTTGCATCACTGCCATAGCCATTCGCATTTATCAGCAGAAAAGGTTATACAAAAGAAATGAAGCAAAAAGGTCAGAGAATGTAGACAGTGCTGAAACTGTTTTGAAAAGCGAGCTTAATATACAAAATACAGTGAATGAAAATCAGAAAGAGTACTTCTTCTGATTGGCAGCTGTGATTTCACTTATACCGATGACAGTTTGTTTTAATAGCCAGGGGCTTTGCAAATGGACGAGAACTGTTCTTACACTGAATGTACAGGCGATGGATTTGCAGCACTGCCGTCTTGCCCTGTCCAGGCTTGGATGGCTCCGGGAGGTCTCATCTAGCGACATTCTTTCTTCTCATGGCAGTCATCCTGTGTAACAAGGAATTAGACACTGCTGTTAATTTCCAGCTGTTCTGACATGATTCGAAAACCTGTTTAACTTGCTTAGTGACTACTGTTTTTAAATGTGAAAAACTGTAGTCCCAGTCTTTTAACTGTGTAATATGTAAGTTTTGTTAGAGATAAAAAGTCAAAATTGGACTATAATGACCTTGCTTTGTTTGAGAACATATGCTGCGTTTGCTTTAGTCTTCCCCTGATGTTGTTCATAGACCTGGAAACGCTTCTAAGATCCTGTTTGGCTGGTGTTTGCATCTTCAGTGGCCAAAAGTATATAAGCCCCTTTGCCTTTCTCTGTATTACATTCAATACATCAGTAGTCTGCAAAAATGTTTTGTTGTCTTTGGCTTGTTTGTATTACTTTTTTCTATTTGACCCTTAATGATTTTGGATACAGTTGGTTTTGAGTGTCTGATTTTAGCTCTAAATGTACATTTCATCTGTAAAAAGACTCCAAGTGCAGTGGTTGTCCATGTGTGATGTCTTACCTTTAAAAGCTTTCTATTTTATTTGTTATCATTGTTTGATGGTGACAGTAATTAAGACCCTGAGTAATTCCAGTTTCCCAAAGACTGTAAAATATTTTCAATTAAATGTGTTGATTATATAGAAAAAACAATTCTTAACACAGCAAAATTTATTTTTTAATTACAATTGTAATACCTCGAATGAAATATACTTCTGAGAATATTTTCCCCAAACCTTATGTCAGTTTTTTGTAGGTTTGTATTTGTTTTTCTACAGTTTACCATTAACTTTTCTTTGATCTCCCATGACTATATTTCATGTAGTATCTTCTTATATATTAGAAAAAAGGTAACAAATTGAATTATAGAACCTCATTTCCTATGCTAAAAATTCTAGCTTATGTACCCCTTTGGGCATGAACCCCCAATATATATTATTTGAAATATGAGATGCAACCATGCCCCTTTTTCTGTACAACTGGTAGCCTAATTAAAGGGTGTTCATTGTAAGGGAAGATAACATATTATATAATCTATACTAAATCTCTCCTTCTAGTCACTTCTCTTCTAGGATGATGAAGTTAATTTCTCAGAAACTACCAACAATCAATGAAATCCACTAACTACTGCATTCTGATTAGAGTGTATATATACACTACAAGATTGAGGAATTATCAATAACTTTATAGAACTGTTACAATAATTAATTCTGAAGCCATGTAAACACAATACAATTAAGTAAGAAAGGCACTTTGCTGTCCATGCTCACATCTCCAAGTGCCTCCCAAGTAAAAATTAGATTCCTTAGTTTGTATATACTAGAAAATTGGGAAATATGTACATTCACCATTACTATCTTCTTATTTTCTACACTTGCCTTGTTAGCACTTATAAAACTTGTCTGTCTTTTCTCATAGCACTCTATCCATATTAATGTTTCTGTAATGCCTGACTAAATTTGAAGGACCTGAATTAGCATAACAATTCATGAAGAACCTATGTTGGTAAATGACATACATTTTTTTAATTGGAAGACCGGTGGTGACAAGGGAAAGATTTAACATAGAAATGGTAGTGTTTGTTCAATGTAAAGATGAATGCATCCATCATTACAGCTCTAAATCTTTTCCAAGTGTTTGTTTTATTTAGTGGCAGTATTTACCTTGTTGGTAGCTAGAGTGTAGACAGGTTCACAGATGGTAAAGCTCTGTAGTCCTTTGTGGTTTGCACTGCTAGAGGCTGCAGCATTTTGGTATCAAAATGCATTGACACATTATAGACCACGGTTTTGATTTGCCAATTTGTAATTGATTCCTTTCTTTTTTCTTAATAAAATGCATTTTTGAAATAAAATGCAGATTATATTTTAAGAGATGTTGTATAAAAGTTTAACATTAGGAAATTACACTAGATTTCTTTTTCTTAAAACAGTAAAACGGTGGTAGATATATGCTTTCTTTACTGGTGTGTGTGTGTGTGTGTGTGTGCGCATGCCTGTGTGTGTTTAATTCTTTTGAAAGATTTTGTGATTATCGTGAACCACTAATGAATGCTGCAGTTATGTGTTTTTCCTTTTAAATCGACCAAAAAATGAAAGAAGAATAGAAAAACGTTTGCTGATTATAACAAGTAAAGTCAAGTTACAGTAGATTTAAAGTTTTGCCAGAGAACCATGATGTGACTGTCAGCAATTGTTTGTAGAAAGGTTACTATGTATTTAAATTGGATGATGTCTTTTCATTCTCTTTTCTTCTCCAGTGAGTTTGGCCAGTGAACACAATACAAATGCACAAATGTTATATGGAAAAATATGTTGTAGCTTTCTATAATTTAAAACTGAAAGAAAAAAGCTTTCTTGTGATTTCAAATGAAGGAATGAAAGCAATATATAATTAACATTCCAATTTTAAGGAGATTAGACTGTGCAAGTCTCATTAAATTAAGATATACAATATGTAAACAGGGTGCAATTAATGTGGCATTGAAGGTGTACCTACATGAGAGGAGGGTTATCAGTGGGAGTAATGGTTAATTTTATTGAAATGACCCTTATCCAATCTAGATTGCAGCTTCTTTTTAATCCATTCCCAGGAGTTGTGATTTAAGCCAAACTTAATACATTCTTTATATATCTGCTTAAAAACAAAAAGCAAAAACAAACAAACAAACACAAACACAACAATGAGTAACCAGAGAACCACCAAAGAGAAGTTGATCACTTAAAATTATCTCCCATTAGATGGTATTGTCTTTCAGGATAACAGCGTCGCAGAATTCCTTTGTGAGACTGGAGAGTACTGGCATCCTGTTCAGACAAACAGCTCAGTTTAACAGATGAAAAGTACCTAATGCACATAAGTGATGCTCTTAAGTGGACAACAACAGAGAGAGAGAGAGAAAGAGAGAGAGAGAGAGAGGAGAGAGAGAGAGTGTGTGTGTGTGTGTGTGAGAGAGAGAGAGAGAGATGAAGCTGTGACTTCTGTGTCTCTTTTTAATCTGAATGGTGTTGATTTTGGTATTTCCAAAATCTGAAATTTTGACAAATACTTAGTGGTGTAGAAAAAACCTAAAGAATCTCGATTGTTTCCTTGTCCAGGATGACCTATGGTGCCAGATCCTATCTATTATCCAATTTATATGAATATCAGCCTCTATTTGGTCAATCGTTGGCCTTGATGGATTTTTTTTTTCTTTAAAAACTATTTAGTAAGTTTATGGTCCTTGGTTCCAGGAACATTTCTAACTAAGAGATTTCGTGAGTCAATGAATATTCCCCACCTGATAGAAGGATGAATTGGATGCATTCTACATCAAAGTATGTCCAGTTGATGTTTGGTTTTTCAAACGCACTTATCAACTAAATGATGACTGTACTAGATGCCTTCAATATATTCTTCAATTGTTCAAAGTCTGGATGATACAGAGTGGTAACCAGGAAGAAAAAGATCAGCAGTCAAGTGTCTGTGTATTGGGGCTGTGTATGGGTGAGCACAGTTATGTATCTAAGAAAGAAAATCAAATGAAGATAGAAGGAATATGCCATAGCTTGACTATAACACAATAAGAAGTCTTGAATTGTAGTTTATTGATAGTTTCCCTGGACCTTGTTTTTGAAGATTTGCAAATGAAAATAACTCTGATCCAAAATTGTAATGGTTTTCTAGTGTAATCTTTAAAAAGTCCTTTAGCATTTTTAACATTATGCTTATGTTTTTATAAAAAATACGTGATTGTACTTTAAAAATTAAATAGCTTAACATACCTTACTAGAAGGAATAGTTTTCCGTTGCCCTTTCACATCACTATCTGTTTCAACTCTTCAGCTTGTCTCTTCGTAGTTTCTTTGACGTATTGCAGGTTGGATTCCCTGGAAAGCAAACTTTGAAAAGAAACTGACATGCAGGAAGTTTGTAAGGGAAGGCTGTACCACCTCTGTGGGAGAAAGGATAATAAAGGATGGAGCAGGTGGGGAACTTGGGCTGTAGTGCCATCATGACAGGTATCAACTAATTCTGCTGGAATGACTCTGTAGAGATCTTCCGAGTCAGAGTGAAGCGGCTGAACATTTATATTCCTTATAGACCAAGCAATGGATATTGGCTGCCTGAATACATGAGATGAACTTGGACCACTGGCTTTTTTCAGCTTATGCAGTTCCTGAAAATTGAGTACTAGCTTGCCTGAGAACTATGGAGAATAAATAATTTAAGTCCTGAAACACAGATCTGGGTGACACAGAACAGTGACTCTGAAGGGCCCTTCTGTCTGCTCAGTTCTACTGCTTCGTATGTTTTTTGAGAGCGGCTCCATCGGGTCTCTAGAGAGCCACTTCCTGGAGACATAACTGAAGAAGAGGATGGAATAAACCACATATCCTGTCCCTACAGATGGGTTCTTGGTTACTCATCCTCTCCCTCCTGTACCATACAAGCTGGGTTCCCATGGCTCAGCTGAGCACACTACGAAGAGCTTGAACTTTTGTTTATCTTCTTTAAGCTTCTCAGGCTGTAGCTACTGTACTTTTTTAGTTACTATTAAAATTGGCCAAATGATTATCTGCTTGCCAAATGCATGCCCCTTGGCTCCAGGGTGTAATAGCAGCTCTTTCACTTATTGTTGATAAAAGATGATTTCCCCTGATATAGCCTCTTGTATGGCACATTACTAGGAGTTGTGCTGGTCCTCACACCACGCCAGCAGGTGTCTCTGTACATTCTCCATGGGTAGCATCAGCTCTTGCATTACAGGCAGTAAAGACAGTTCATACCAGAAAGAAGTGATGATTTGAACCAAGATCAATCTCTGTTTCTTTCAGAGTAGAAGGGATCTCATATGGTCTACTTGCCACGAAGTTTATCCGCTTGTAAAGGAGAATCATTTCAGGGAATGAATGCTGGCCTCTGTTGCTGACCACTTAGGAGCGGTAGTAGCTAGATCAGTCCTGTTGAGTGGAAGCCTATGCTTCTTGAAACCATGCATAGCTTTCATTCCTGCCTCCATCACTACTCTGTTCTGTGCCCATTGTACCAGCAACTTGGTGATCAGTGACTGAGAATGGCTGATACCAACTATCTAAGTCATTCTGCCTGCTTGGTTATCTAGGAATTTTTCCAGGTTAGCACAAGCTGGACAAAGTTCTTTATGTTTCATGCCTTCTTTCATATGCAACCATGTACTTTTACCTCAAATCTCCTTTTCTTTGATCTTTCAACTCTCCTTTTGCATTTTTGACAAACTAGCCAATTCACTGCCCCCCAAAAGTCTGCATCAATTATAATCTTGGAGCATTTCTCATACAAAGTGAATGAGCAGAGAAACCATCCAAGAGTCTGTTCAGTGAGTGTGCGTGTGTGTGCATGTGTGTGTGTATGTGTGTGTAGGGGTGGGGTATCTCCTGTGATGCCTGTGATGCCACCCTGTTGAGTGTAATCTTCCATCTTCAGCTTGTTCCCTCATTCTACACCTAAAACATCCATGACAAGTTTAGAATTTTCCCTTCTGCAGAAGTTGGTAATCAGGGGCCCTTCACGAAGCCCTAATTGTGAGCTGAAGGGAAAACGCTGGTAGAACAATGGTGGGGAAGCTGGGGTGCAGGCTACTGCTTTGTGCAGCTGGTGCTCATACTCGGTCTCAGATGCACCATTTCCAGTTTGTGACCGCTTTCTGCTGGGCTCAATGAACTCTATGACTCAGTGGATTTGGCAGAACCCAGCCCATCTTAAGTAATTCTGCCCGTATTTAGTGCCCGATAGTAAGCTTCTTCATTTCTAGCTGGGCTCAGCGGCATGCCAGGAGCCTTTTAAGGAAGTCGTAGATTTCTCTGCTGGAGATGAAATGGCTTCTTCAAAGCAGTGTCCAGTGAGATAGACTTGAGAAAGGGTAGATTTTCAGAGCAATAGCCAGATACCACATACAGGACCCCAGAACACATTAATACACTCTAGCAGAAGTACTGTCTGGCCCAACAGTTGTGATTGGGACTTCTACTTGTTGGACCCTGTGCTGTTCACTTTCATTCTCAGCATCATTTGGATCCTATAGGAGCATGCTCAGTGAATTAATTAGAAGTGCTATAGAGAGACTCCTGCATGCTCCAACCATTAAGGATAGCACTAGTCTATGTTCTCTTTCTCTAGCATAGATATTTTATTTTGGCGCATGGCACAGCAGAGGGATTACTTTTAGAGAATTCTGCTTGGGCTACCTTTCTGTGACCAGTCTTCTTACCTCACCTCATTGGCTAACCAGGGGAAATGGGGAAGTACCAATACTGGGATTTTCTAGTTCGCTTGCACTTTCGAAAACAAGAGAAATGACATGGCTGTGTCCATTGGCTGGGTCTGAGACAGAAGTCCATTTATCTTCAATATAACTTTGCTCTTAATTGGAGGGGGGGTGGAGCTCTTATTAGCTCAGCCATAGTGTCCAGTGTCCTAGAAGTGTTTGGCTCCTTGCTTTTCTCCACACAGTATACAGTTTTTAAAATATGTGGTTGTAGTTCCCTTCAGAAAGGACCAGTGAACCACTCACATACACACTCACGATGGTAGGGCAGGGTCTTTCTTCCTGCAAATTGTGGCATCTGCTTCAGTCAGTGGATTCTAGGTTTGAAAACTGGCTCATGTTCAGAAACAATGGATTGTGATTTTAAAAAAAAAAGAAAAGAAAAATGCTACAGAAAATTTGGAACTATAACATGTTATTACTATCTAATTTCCAGACCTCATAGATTCACCAATTGTCCTAGTAATGTCTGTTATAGCAAAAAGATCTAGTTCAGAATTATACGTTATATTCAGTTGTCACATCTTTGCAGTTGTCCTTGGTCAAAAACAGTTCCTCAGGCTTGCATGACCATGACGCCCTTGTGAAGGTTACAGAACACTTATGTAAGCAAGGCAGGACATTTGAAAACCCTAGGGATTACTTTCCAGGTGCCAAGGGCAAAGGCCAGACTTTCTTTTGGGAAAAGTTTATTCTTTATTATATACCATTTTATTTCTTCTTTTTTTATAGAACTTTTTATTTCCAGAGTTTAAATTTCTTTTCAGTTTTCATCTATTTTCCATTTTTGGCTACATTTTGAAAATACGTTCTCAACTTTATCCTCATAACACTTCAAAATTTTAATTTCAGCTTTTACATTTATAACTTTTATAAATGGATTTTTTTTAGTTTCCTGATTTATTTCACCTATGTACCAATTTATATCATCTCATTATTTATAGTTTTTTGAAAATCTCTTCTCACTATGTTGTCTTTTTTCCCCTGAATTTTCTTTTTTAAGGGCAGGTGTTTTCTACTGATTTGTTTTTATATATCTTTCATGGCAAACACTCCTCAAATGTCAGATTATCTTTGGCTACCATTTAGATATGCAAGTGATGAAACACTTGATTGGAAGCTGTATATTAGATGGGGCTTTCTGAACCTGACCACTTTAGGAAGAGTTTCTAATTCTCAAACTCTAGGAGGGCAAGAAGGTTCTTATAATTCTGCTTATGGACTTTTACTTAATTCCCCCTTCATTGTTTTTCTATTGTTGCTGTAACAAATTATGACAAGATAGTAGTTTAACACTACAAATTCACTACCTTTTACTTCTGCGGTTTAGAATTCCACAGCGTGTCTCGCTGGGCTAAGATCAAGTGGTCGGCAGGCTTCTGTTCCTTTCTGGAAGCTCAAAGAAAGGATCTGTTTCCTGCCTTTTCAGCTTCTATTCATTGCCCATATTCTTTGGTTCATGGTCCTCTTCCTTGATTTTCAAAGTCAGGAAAAGCAGACCAAGTCCTCACACTGTGTCAGTCTGACCTCTACGGTTTCCCTTTCCCCTTTTAAGGACCTTTGTGATTACATTGGGCCTCTAGTCAAGACAATTCAATAATCCAGAATAACCTCCCTATTTCAATGCCAACTAATTGTTGTATTTTTATTTCACCTGCAATCTAGATTCCCTTTGCCACTCTCTAAGGAAACATATTTATAGATTTCAGGGACTAGGAGGTGCATAGCTTTGGAGGACACTATTCTGACTGTTTTATCTCCATTTGCTGTCATTTTTTTCATCCAGCTGGGCCTGATACACTTCACTCCAGCTCCTTTTTGTTTGATCTTTTCCTGACAGAGATCTGTGTTCAGGAGTTTCTTTATACTTCTTCTATGTGTAAAGTCCTTATGAAGATACTGCTTGCTCCTGGATTTCCTGAGTCAGGGGTGTAACATGCAGTCCATTTCTTTATATAATTCACTCTCGGATAGTCAGTGAATCTGCCAGAATGGATGTTGGCTCCTGCCATGGCTCTGGCTTCCTGCCTCCTCTTCTTTCTTTCTCCTAAGAAAAGACTGGAAACTCTCACCCTTGACTTGCTTCATGCTTTCCTATTACCTCTCCGAAAATTAGGAGCTCCAACAATTATTTTTTGAAAAGTCACTGAATTATTCATTTCTATTTTATCAAGCCAGGAACTAGCAAAACCAGTTCATATCATAATTCTTTGTATCATGCCAGACTAATTTGTGTTTGCTCTTAATGCAATGATTTCCTTATTTTGCGTGCTGATATTAGACATGACTTTATGCCCGTTAAACCAACACGTTTGCTTCTAAGCTGTGCATGTGATAAACTTTCTGGTAAATTATGCTTCTGTTGGATGAATTCATGTTTTCATTCAAAATAAAGTGTTATAAATGATTCATGTTTCTCCATATTTTCAACAGGAGCAAATTAATTTTTTAATTGAACAGTGAAATGACCTGTTCTTCCAAAATACGTATTAAAAGAAGATGGTTACAAATGACAATGAGGATTGAGAAAGACTTTGAATTATTCTTTCATTTGCTGAATGTATTTGATCAACTTTTCTGAGTAGAAATTTGTAGCACTTAATAAATTATTGGAAAGCACTATCTTCTCAAATGAGATTGTAATATTTAAAAGAAAATAAACCAAATGTAACAACAGCAACAACAATGACAGCAACCACATTTTATTTTATGAAAATCTCAGACAAGAAGATACTGACCAAATCAATTGAAAATTAGGTAAAATCTTATATTAAAAACTACTGGTGAGAATGCTGATAGCTTTATTTAGCTATTAAACAGACAAATTTTTATGTACAACATACATAATGTTTTCTATAATATATGCATTATATCTAGTAGAATGACTAAACATGACTAATTAACATATACATTATCTCACCTACTTCTCATTTTTGTGGTGATAACACTTTAAAATCCACTCTCTGTATTTTTCAAGAATTTAGCATAAGCTGGGCATGGTGGCTCATGCCTGTAATCCTAGCACTCGGGGAGGGAGGCTGAGACAGGAGGATCATTGTGAGTTCGAGACCAGCCGGGGCTACAAAGTAAGCTGAAGGCCAGCCTGAACGGCATAGTAAGACCCTGTCTCAAAAAGACAAGGGCTGGGGATCTAGCTCAGTGGCCTAAGTGCCTGCCTGGCAAGTGCAAGGTCATGAGTTCAATCCCCAGTGCCACAAGAAAAAAAAAAAGAATTTAGCATATTGGTAACTGTAGTTACTCTGTTACTCTGTGGTACAAAAGATCTCTTCAATTTATTCCCTCTATCTAACTGAAATTTTATGTACTACAACCAACATTTCCTTACCTTTCCCTCTAACCACCCTATCCTTTGGATAACCACCATTCAACTCTCTATTTCTATAAGGCAAACTTTAATTTAGAGTCCACATATGTGTGATATCATGCAGTACTGTATTTATCTGTCTGTGCCTAGCTTCTTTCACATAACATAATATCCTCCAGATTTATCCACAAACACTTGCACACTGTTGGTAGGATGCCAATTAGGACAACCATCATGCAAGAAGTATAGAGATTGCTCAAAAAATTCGCAGAGCTACTGTCTGACCTCGCAGCTCACTATTGGGTATACAGCGAAAGGAAATAAAATCAGTAAGATGAAGACATCTGTGTTTCTGTGCTCCTGGAAGCATTAGTCCCCATAGCCAAGATGAGGAATCAGCCTAAGTGTCCTCCTTCGTAGATGAATGGATAAAGAAAATGTGATGATAGTTTTTGAATGATGTCACGTTTTCTGTACACACATTCTTTTTCTAACTATGATTTGTGTAACAGAAAGAAAATCTCTCATCTTTCTTGATGTCTTTCTTAGTGGAAATTTAGCACACTCTGATTTTATCATACTTGAAATTTCATGATGTATGAAATTGATACGGTGCTGAAATGCTTCAAAAATTTCTTTGTAGCAATTTCTACATTTCTGTTGGCTTCGATTGTGAAATTGAAGCTTAAGTACAGAAGTTATGCTATAAAACATAATATAAACTCAGAGTTAGTCTTATCTTTATAATCCATAATTTGAAAGCAAATGTTTTCTGACATATCATACATGCTGTATGATCACAGACATTGCGACATCATTACATACATACCGTATGATATCATTAATATCATACACACACTACTGAATTACCAAAACAAATTGTCTTATACACATGCCACTATTTTTTGCCATGTAAATTGTTTTCCACTGAAGGAGTAGGTTTCCCTTGGTGCAATGATTTTAGGAAGGGGTTCACAGTCTCCCACTGACTTCCAGGCAGTTCAGTTGTAAACCGAACAAAGGTGGACCTCAATCTAATGCATAAAGTTTCTAGATAATATCTAAATAAAAATTGAACTCCTATCACAAGAGTACAGGAAAGTAGATCTTTTAAATGGGTCTCTCTTCAGGAGTTCCTGAAGGAAGAGTATCATTTTATACCAGCCCATTTTGATCCTTGTAAAATATTTTAGCTAAGTGACTCACATTAGACAACTGTTTAACAACCAAACTAGAGTCTAGTTTAAGTTAAGTATATTATATCTGTTTTCTCATGATTAACTTTGGGCAGAAGTTCAGACTTTTCTCTTTTGTCCACCAAATGGAACAACAACTGGACTATAACATTTAAGAGAAAAATTATGGAAGTCTTGGAAATAACAGAAAATACAATATGAAAAAAAAAAAAACGGAATTTGATTTGATATCAAGCATAGTTCCTAGAGATCACCAGTCCTGCCATTCTAATGGGTCCTCTGCCTCATGATTTTGACTACTTCCCTTCTATCCAAGGCAATGTGATTGCCACCCCAATTCCAACCCCGAAGTATAAAGACCACAGCTCCAATATCTGATTTCTTTCTATCCTTGAGTGAACGACAATCATATTATTTAGTGGAAATCTTCATTTAGATGTAGGATTCAATGTAGTTGCTTTGTCTTTGCTAGAACAATTAACATGTTTTTCAGAGTATTTTCTACAGTACAGAACATCTATGCTTATGAAGTACCGGTTAGAAGGTTTTGGCTATCTCTTATCCTCTAGAGACCTACTGCTTGGTTGATGTAAAGACAAAATCTCACTTTTCCCCTTCTTCTGAGCCCTTATACAAATAATGCATCTTTCTGCAGCTCTCTACACTGACCTCTTTCAGAGTTTCCTATTTCCTGGAGTAGCAGCACCATCCACCTTGTCAAAAGTTGAAATCAAGTCAAGAGTCCCCCTTCCTCCACCATACTCTGCATCATAAAAGGACCATGGACTTTCCACCTCTAAGCCATTCTCTTCTCTGCAGACCTCTCTGTGTATCATCTCCCACTCATTTCCCCTCTTCAGCAGTTTCTCTTTTGTCTTAGTGTACAGGTACAGTGTCACAACATGACCATGATCACGTATTTCATATAGGTAACCTATTGTGCCAGGTTAATTATAGATATCATATTTCCCTATCAAGTATTTCACTTCTGAGTAAGTTGTGTGATTGATTTAAGCATAATCTTTATCTGGCCCTAGTCTCAACTATGGCACCCTACCTCTATTTTTCTTTTTTTTCCACTAATATTCTTTTAGCCCTGTGCAATTTACTTTCCATTCACCTCCTGCTTTTATTTGCATAGACTTTGTATTTGCTCTTCCTCTATGGTAAATTCTTTTTTTTTTCCTATGGTAAATTCTTTCTTCTTAAATTAGTTAGTTGACTCATTCCCATTGTTTTGAGCATCTATTGTCAACACAGCTTTTCCTCATCTCCATTTCTAAGGTAAATTATTAAAACCACTCATCTTCCAGCATTTGCCTACCTTCTCCGTGGGTCTGCACCCTATGAGGTCAGGAGAGGGGTCTGTGGGTTTCACACTATTTCATCACCAAGCACAGGACCTGATGGTTAACACTCAATACAGTTAATTCAATAAACATTGATTAAACAATAACTAAAATGGGTTGTTTTCCATGCATAATTGAAGGGTCAATTTCTGGTGATGCACCTCAGGAGAAGGGAAAACTACTATAAAGAATAATTATCTTTATCTCTAGAATTTAAACATTCATTGTACTATTTAAATGCAACTTTCATTATTAGTTAAGCAAATTAACTCTTCCTCTACATCATACATCAGTAAATATATTCCCAAAGTTTTTTTTTTTTAAGCAAGGGTAATACTACACTTAAAATCAACCTCATTTTACTTCTTACAAGCAAGCAAAAGGAACAAAATGCAAATGTATGCAGGGAACACTTTGTTTTCTGGTTGCAAATCTCAGATTGTCTAGTTCTTGTGTTTTTTATTTGCTCTCAATGAAATATGTTAACCTCCTCCCTACTTTTTTATATTCTACAAAAGAGGGGAGCTAGTCAGTCATTTAGTTTTATCTGTTGTGTATTACCAATGCATTTATGTAGAACTGAAAGTTGATTGATCAACAATTACGTGACGTAAATTTATTTTTAGTTCATGCCAAATCTACATGCAGGGCAGTCACAATTAAAAACAATGTTATAAGTATTTGAATTATTGTTTTTAAAAAGAGTACAGTTTGTATATAATAGATTAGACAGTGCAATTTTAAAAATATCTGTTCGGTTTAAAAAATTGATTTGAAATCCATTTAGATTTTGGGGTAGCATGCAGATAGAGAGGGAGAGAGGAAGGATGGAGGGAGAGACAGAGACACAGAGAGAGAGAGAGAGAGAGAGAGAGAGAGAGAGAGAGAGAAAGTATTTGTAAGCTGCCAGTTGTTTTCAGTCTCAGGACCTGAAACACCCACCCTGCTGCGGTTTACATGGGAGTCAGCCTGGCTCCCTTTGAAAGTGACTCCGGCGTATAGGATGATTGAGGGTGATTGCTTTCACTTACTTGATTAAAACTGGTGGAAATATAGACAGTCCTCCAGTAATTTTTTATGCAGCTTGCTGACTATTGCTTTTCTTTTTAAATGGACATTTACTACCTATTTAGAACAATAAAATACCTCAAAGCAAACATTAAGCAAAATGTAGCCTATCTATCACATACCCTGCTTCTCTTGATAGTAATAACCATGAATAGCCCATTACATGGTAAATTCTACATTTTTACAAGTTGCTTTATAGATTCACTTTGTGATCACTAATAAACCTATTTAGCAAATATCTAATTAAGGAAACCTTAATGAAAACCAATTACCCAGTACCCTAAATTTACTAAATTTTATTTTTGGAGTGCCAAAATGTGTTTTAAACAAGTTGTGTTATATATATTAGTGTTAAAAATGTCACTCTTGTGCAACACCAATTTACCCACAGTGACACTAAGGGGCAATTAACATTTTAAATTGTGTGCTGCACTCCTCAGTGACTTTTGTATTGTGATTTTCCTTATCGTGAAGAGTGTAAACACATATATAGTAAATGCATTTTATTAGTAATTAGGCTGAACTTTATCAACAGGCCTCGCAAATTACATGAGCATGTGTGTCCACTCGTGCACTAGTAGCAGCTTCAGGAGAAAATTCAAATGTGTACTGGGAGAGGAAAAAAAAATTCCAGTAGTGTTGACGGGTTAGTTTGCAAGTGACACAAAATCAATGGGTCCACATAAAACTTCCACGTCTCTAGCTTTTAAAAAACATGTTTGTTTTGAAATAATTTTAGATTTGCAGAAAAATAATAAATCTGGTTGAGTTTGCATTTACCTTGTGCCTGGGTTCCATATTTCAATGATGAAAAGCAGGAAATTAACATTAATTACTAAACTACAAATCATATGCAAATTTCTTGCTTCCCCCCATCTCTATTACCTGTTTTTCTTGTAGAATATAATTCAGTGTCCCTGATGGTAATTAGTCCCTGAGACTTTTTAACAGCCTTCAATGATTGAGAATTCCTTAGTCTTTTCTTGTCTTTTGTGACCTTGACACTTCTGATTCTTAAAATAACTAATCAGTTATTTTGTAAAATATCACACCTTTTGGGTTTGCCTGGTGTTTTTCTATTAAATCAAGCTTATGCAGTTTTTGGCAAGAATTCCGCAGAAGTGATGCCATGTCTTTCCCAATATGTAATATCAATAAGTACCTATGTTAATAAATCCTAGTACTTGTGATATGGACCTTAAACTTCGTTAATGAAGTGTCAGATTTCTTCTTTGTAAAGTTACTTTCAGCCTGTGTTGTAGCCTGTTTCTTTTCAAATTTTCACTTGCTGATTTGGGTCTCCATTGGCAGATCTTTCAACCATTATTACAGTGGTGAATCCCTAACAGTAATTTGGTATTTCTCTCATTCCTTTCACATTTACTGATTTGATATTTCCCTACAAAGAGCAGCCCCTCACTAATGATTGATTATTCAATTACTAGGTATGTTAACCTCGCTAGTGATCGATTATTTATTCGACTATGCATGTTAGCACGGACACATGGATATTTATTTGATTCCATCAATTGTAATCAAATGCTGTGACCAAGTGTTGCTTGGCTTGCTCCTCTCTTTGGCCTCCACAGTGATACCCCAGGTACAGCATTTAGATGGACATATCACATGATCATGTTAGCTGGGCTTTTTGCTGTTGTTGTGGTGGTTGTTAAATAAATGAAAATATGAATGCTGATATTTAGTTAATCCCAAATACCTAACCTCTGTACATTTCTAGAAGAAAAATACCTAACAGGAAAACAATCACCAATTTTCTTCACGTGAAACAGGTTTTCCTTTGCGTGTTGAGAGTTTTAAGCACAGCTGAGCTCGACCTAAGCAACATTTCCCATCTTTTCTCTTTCAGAAGAGTTGTGGTTTCCTTTCCCTTTTACTTGGCTGTTCAACATGGTCTATATTGCTGTCTTCCTCTGACTCGTCAGCATTTCACTGGTGCTAATTGACCTGCTCTAATTGACACAAATATATTACTATTTTATTCTGTAGGCAGAGTTCTGAAGTTTCTGAATCTATTTTTAGGAATATCTCTTCTGACATGTGCCTTTGTACCTCTCCCTCACGCGGTCTGGCCATGTGACCCCTACTCGAATAAACAGATTCCTCTGGGGATGTGTCCTGTCTCCTGTCTTCAGCTAGTACTGTAGTTTCCTATGGCTTGATATGGTCTGCCCTCTCTGAAACTCATGTGGGGAGTTAATCCCCATGAGGAGGTATTAAGTCAATGGAGACTTGATCTAACCATATTTAAAAATGGAGCCTTTGGAAGGTGACTAGGATTAAATAGGAAATATTGGTGGAGTCCCCATAATAGAAGACAGGTTGCTGTATAAAGAAAGACGGAGGGGAGGAGATGGAGGGATGGGGACAAAAGAGTGGGAGGGGAGGAGAGGACAGTGGAGGAGAAGAAAGGGGAGGAGAATGAGTGGGGGTTGGAGAAAATGTGGGAGAAGAAGGGGAAGTGAGGAGAGAAGAGCGGAGAGGAAAGGGGAGATCATGGAATGCACATACGCACATACATGCATACACTTCCTTGTCTCTCCTGAGGTTGGGACTCGGCCAGCAAGAAAAACGGATACAGAATGTGGCCCTTTGACCTTGGACTTTGTTATAGTCGTGTCTAGATGTCCCTCCAAAGCTTCATGTATTCATGAGAGGAACTTTTTCCGAGGTCACTGGAACTACAGTGTGTAATGCTAGAATTGATTCATGGTACAATACTAGGATCAAGGGCACTATGAATAAGGGTGTGAGTGCTACCCACCATGAGCAGTCTGGATAAGATACAGGGGACAGAAGGAGCCATGGTCCTCCTTTGCTTTGGTTTGCTTCTGTCCACCACAAACTGTTTCTCCTCTGCCATGCCTGTCTGCCATCAACCCAGCCTTGCAGCCAACTGATTATAGACTACTCTCTGGAAACTAAGCTAAATAAACCTTTCCTCCTCTAACTTTGGATGTGGCATATTTTGTCTCAGCAACAACAAAAGTAACTAACACAGCTCTGTAACTATGAGCCAAGATAAAACTCTTTTCTTTGAAACTTGCACAGTCTGTGTGGTATTGTGTAGTTAACAATGGAAAATTGGCTAATACACTCCAAACTATTAATAGTTTTATAATGTTTCAGAACATGCAATATATTTTGTGATCTTCAATAGTTTGAGGAGACTCATTCCACAGTTTTTCCTCAATATTTTAAAATGCATTTATGTAGAACACTATATATTTGAATATATACATATATATATTTCTGTATGCTCTTTATGTTATGTGTGCATACATACACCTTCATATAAGTGGATATGCCTTTTTAGTCACTTGTCAGAATTAGTGGCTATTTAAAAATTTTCCTGCATGAAATTAGTAGAGAAAACTATTTTACTGAGTAAGTTAATAAAAACCATTGTAGATAGCTTTGCTCATTCATTTGTCCCACAAAGTTTTTAAAGGTATCTTTTTCTTCTGAATCCAAAGTATTCTTCTCAAATTGCCCCTGGAAATTACATCTTATAGATTCTACCCTTGCTGGTAACTTTCAATGTAACCTGTATAAATGCACTCAGGTGTGTCCTGGCCACCTTGGAAAAAGTAAATGTATAGGGAAATGTATCCTATTCTAAGTGCTGTGTACTATCTAGTATTACGCATTCCACTTCAGTCTAAACAAACGACTCAT
>RJWT010003140.1:0-37671 GCA_004365215.1 Cuniculus paca | reverse complement strand
ATTGTTCGGGAGTGTGCTACTTAATTTCCATGTGTTTATGCAGTTTTCACAATTTCTTTTGTCATTAATTTTCAGTTTGATGGCACTGTGATCAGATAGTATGCATGGGATAATTTCAATTCCTTTGAATTTATTTAAGCATGTTCTATGGGCCAATATATGGTCTATTCTAGAGAATGTACCATGTGAAGCTGAGACGAATGTATACTCTGATGTTGGGGGGAAAACTCTGTAGGCGTCTACCAGGTCCATTTGTTCACAGGTTTGATTCAGTTCTGTTATTGCTTTGCTGATTTTCTGTCTAGTTGATCTGTCTCTAGTTGATTGAGTCAAGGGTGTGTTAAGGTCTCCTGTTATAATTGTGTTATTGCTTATTTGATTTTTCATTTCTATTGTTTGTTTTATATAGTTGGGTGCTCCCATATTTGGTGCATATATATTTAAGATTGTTATTTCTTCCTCTTCGAGTTTTCCCCTAACCAGTATGTAGCAACCTTCTTTATCTCTTTTGAGCATTATTTGTTTGAAGTTGACATCATCTGCGAACAGAATAGCTACTCCTGCTTTTTTCTGGATTCCTGTTGCATGGAGTATTGTTTTCCTTCCTTTGACTTTCAGTCTATGAATTTCCCTTTGAGTTAGATGGGCTTCTTGAGTTAGACAGCATATGGTTGGATGTTGTTTCTGGATCCATTCTGCCAATCTGCTCCTTTTGATTGGTGAATTGAGGCCATTTACATTAGTGCTTATAACTGATATATACTGGCTTGTTTTAGTCATGATATCTTTTTGCAGTCATTTCTTTACCTTTTCCCTCTACTTAATTGTTTTCCCTGCTTGGTGTTCTGCTGTTGATGTCTTTGACGTAATAGCTATTTTCAAGTCTATCTAGAGTATCTTTCAGTATTCTTTGCAGGGTTGGTTTGGTGGTCATGAAGTTCTTCAGCTGCTCTTTGTCATGGAAGTATCTTATTTCTCCATCAATTTTGAAGGATAGTTTTGCACGGTGCATCAGTCTGGGCTGGAAGCTGTTTTCCTTTAGGACTTGAAATACTTCATTCCATGCACTTCTTGATTTCATTGTTTGTGTTGAGAAGTCTGCTGTAATTCTGATGGCCTTTCCTTTATAGGTGATTTGCTTCTTTTCTCTCACAGCTTTTAATATTCTGTTCTTATGTTGAATTTCTGGAATGCTGATAATTATATTTCTGTGTGTTGATTTATTTTGGTTATGGCTATTTGGAGTTCTATGTGCTTCATTAATCTGTATGTCAGTTTCCTTTCCCATGTTTGGGAAATTTTGAGCTATGACTTCTTTAAATAGTGATTTTATATCACTTGTGTTTCTCCTTCTTTTTCCTTTACACCTATTAGTCTTATATTGTTTTTCTTTGAGTCATCTTGCAACTGCTGAATTGCTATTTCCTGATTCCTTGTTACTTTTTAAAGACGTTTCCTTTGTTCCTCACTAGCTGCAGTCATGTCCTCAAGATCTGAAATTCTATTTTCACATTCATTGAGGCAGCTTTGCCAGCTTTCAATGGGCTTCTTGATTTCCTGGATATCTCTTTGAATCTGTTTCATGCATTCTAATTCTTTCTTGTATTCTTCATTCAGGGTTTCCGTGCTTTTGCAGTGTTCCTCTATTTTTCCAAGTATATCTTCTTTAGATGTGCTTAGCATTTCTTTCATTACATTTATCATCTCTTGTTTTACCTAGGAAATCATTTCTAACCTCAGTTCCTTTAAAGTTTCATAGAGTTGTTTCTTTACTTCAGTTCCTATGATTTCAGAAGTTTCAGGTGTGTGGCTGATATTTTCTTCTATGTCCATGTCTCTTTGGCTTCTTTGGGAAAGACTGGAGGTGCAAGATTGCATTTTGCTCTTTCATTTTGTCATTTTCCTGTAATCCACTGTGGGAGGTGAATCCAACGTGCACAGTTGAGGTGCCAAGGCTAGGTGAAACTCACAATGCACACCGTCAGCTCCAGCCATGACTGCCACTGTGGCTGTTCTGTTGCTGGGCGGTGTCTGGGTGGAGCCCAGGTTGGATGCCAGGGAAGCGCCGAACTTCCCGGGCCAATGGGGGAGGGGTGCAAACTCCTACCAGTCTGTTGGCAAGGTCCCTAGCTGCACAGCCAGGTGAAATTTGCTGTGTGCACTCCCAACTCAAGTCAGGCCCAGAGAAGCAGCTGTCAGGCTGCTCCAGGTGAATGGGTGGGGCCCAGGCATGACCCCAGAGATGCCCCAAATGTCCTGGGTCAATGGGGGATGTGTGGGTCCTGGGGAAGTCCCAAGCTGAAAGGCTAGGTAGAATTTGCTGGCCACACTCCCAACCCAAGACAGGCCCAGAGCAGCCTTCACCGGGCAGATCCAGGTGAATGGGCAGAGTGCAGGCAGGACCCCAGGGACACCCCAAATGTTCGTGACCAATGGGGGATGTGTGCAGATTTCTATGGGTCTGGTTGCCCGGTCCCAAGCTGTACAGCTAGGTGGAGTCTGCTGTGCTTGCCTCCAACTCAAGCCGGGCCCAGAGCAGCTGCCCCCACGCTGCTCCCGGTGAGCAGGCGAGGTGCAGGCAGGGCCCCAGGGATGCCCCAAACATCTGTGGGTGATGGGGCATGGACACAAACTCCCACCAGTCTCCCGGGAAGTCCCAAGCCACATGGCCACGTGGAACTCGCTGGTTGCACCCTCAGCTCAAGCCAGGCCCAGAGCAGCAGCTGCTGGGCTGCCCCATGCGAAGGGGTGGGGAGAGCAGCCGCTCCCATTTTTGGAATGCATTCTGAGCAGAGCCTGCCTCTGCCTTCCCTCTGAGCTCCTTACCAGCAAGCAGCGTTTCCCTTTGTCTGTTGGAATGTGCTCTGAGCAGAGCCTGCCTCTACCTTCCCTCTGAGCTCCTTACCAGCAAGCAGCGTTTCCCTTTGTCTGTTGGAATGTGCTCTGAGCAGAGCCTGCCTCTGCCTTTCCTCTGTGCTGGTTGAGAATTAAATTTTGAAACTTCTCAAATTCATTGACAATAACCTAAGTGAATTCTAGGTCAAAGAGACCCACAAACATATATATTACAGAAAATTTGTGAAAATAAAAAATGAGGGGAAACCCTGAAAGTGGTAAAAGAAGATGGGGCACTTACAAGGGAGTATCAGTAAAACCAATAGTTGGTTTTTCAGTCAAAACAATAGAGGATAATGACACTGAGGTAACACATGCAAAGTTTTCAAAATAGAAAACTGTTAGCCAAGAACCTTATAACCAATAAATATTTATTCTAAAGAAGGAAGAAAAGAATTTCCAGATAAGAAAACCCAAGAAAAATGTTTCTAGAATACTAAATGAAATTATTTAGACTAAAAACAAATGACACCAGAATATAACCACATAAACCACATAAACAAGTAATACCAGTGAAATTGTAAAACACTATAAATATGGGGAGTGGCTGAAACTGGGAATCAATCACATGTGTGGAGCATCCCACACCAGCAACATGAACTGCTTCAGCTCAGACAAAATGGAGCACTTGAGTCAATTCAAGCAAACAGGTTGCTAGGCAGAGGGGTGACACGTGACATCAATCTGTTATATGTATAGATAAATGTGTTGTTGTCTTTGAGCAGTTCCTTTCTCCCATCTGGAGAGAGGGCGCCACCTGACCTCAACTTTAAGTTTCCTGACTCATCTTTATTTTTTCATCCTCTACTATCCTTCATCCCAAAAATTTGGAGAGCTGCACTGGACACAGCATATAAATTTTAAAATCACTATAGTTGTATAATTTATTTTGCTAATTGACATTAAAAGCAATTTTATACAATTTGTATGTTACATACATACATATATATGTATATATATAATGTGCTATTGATTCTATAAAAAATGGAAATATAAAAAGTATAGGTGTAATATATTTGCAGATAGCAATACAAAGAAAGTATTTGGAATAAATTTGTGATGGGCTAAGAAAATAGAGATGATAAAATAATTTTTAAAACACACTTTTCGATTTGTAACATTAACAATATAATATGTATTGCAATAAGAATTTAAAAATGAGAAAAATAAAGTTACATAGCACCAGAATTAAGTTACTTTTAAAAGAGTTCAATTTTCACATGTTAAGATGTGTAAGTACATTCTGGAGCAACCACTAAAAATGAACTCAAAAATAATTAAAGGAATTGACCTGCTACAGTATAAAACATGTACTTAACAGCAAAAGAAAGGAATGAAAAGGAATAAAGGAACAAAAGCATATAAGAGACATATAAAAAGCAAAAGTAAAATGAAAGTTTTTAATCTGAATATATCAATAATAACACTAGGTTTGCTTGAGCATTATGCTTTGGATATTAAATATACCCCAAAGGCCCATGTGCTAATGGCTTGGTCACCAGCCTATGGCAATTTTAGAAGACAATGTAACCTTTAGGAGGGAGGTCTCAGCCAAAGGCACCTAGGTACCCAGAAATGCCACCTCTAAAGAGGGATGTGTTGGAACTCTGACCTGGTCTTTCTTTCTTTGTGTTTTCTGGCTGCAATGAGGTAAGCAGTTTTGTTATACCGCCAAGCTCCCTGCCATGATATTTTCCTTCTCCACAGGTCCCAGTAGAATGAATTCACAATAAAGGAAAACTATAGATCAATACTTGCTATGAATATGCACACAAAACTTTCCATAATAAAAAAAAACTACTAGCAAACTAAATACAATATATAAAGAGACCAAATGAGTTATATTCCAGAAATTTAAGTTTAATTTAATGTCCAAAAATCAATCAATATTTTATGTCCATAGAATAAAAATAAAAAGTTACATGACCATCTTAACAAATATTAAAACAGTATTAGAAAACAATTCCAACACTTGGTCATGACTTTTTTTAAAAAAAAATAGAGCAGGACCAGGAATAGAAAGGGAATTTCCTCAACATGATAAATGTCATCTAAGAAAACCTCATTGTTAACATCATACTTAATGGTAAAAGACTGGAAGCTGTCACTTCTAAAATCAGGGGGGAAAACACACGAAAATCTGTTTTCCTTACTTTCATTCAACAATGTACTGAAAAATCTAGATACAGTAACTGGCAAGAAAAAAAAATGAAAGGAATTAAGATTGAAAAAGAAGAAATTATCACTATTTGCAAATGATATTATCTTATATATAGAAAATCGTAATCCATTAAAATTTTTTAGTACTAATGAACTAACTCTTCAAATTGGCATAATACAAGATCAATGCATAAAATAATTTATATGCACTTATAAAGAACAATCTGACAATACAATTAAGAAAACACTTCTACTCATAATTACATGAATCATGACTCTTCAGAACAAAGGGCCAGGCATGTAGTTCAGCAGCACAGCACCTGCCCTGCAAGTGCGAGGTCCTGAGTTCAATTCCTGGTAGAAAAAAAAAAATGAATAAGATACTTAGGAATAAATTTTTTAAAAAAGAGCAAAATTTATGACCTGAAAACTATCAAAGAGATTACAAAGTTCCTAAATGACAGCAAATACACTTACTGTTCATAAATTAAAAGATTAACTTTGATAAAATAAAAGTACTCCTTAAACTGAGCTGCATATTCAGTGTAATCCCTATCAGAATCTCAGTTTTCTTTTTTCTAGAAATTCATAGTCTGGCCCCGAAATTCATACTGAATTGCAAAGAACTTCAATTAGCCAACATTTTCGGAAAACCAAACCAAACCAAACCAAACCAAACAAAACAAAATAGAGGGCTCATATTTCCTGATTTCAAAGCTTACTACAAAGCCACACTAATCAAAACAGTGTAGCACTGACATAAGGGTAGACATCTATCTTTAGGGGGAACAGAAGGAAGGGAAAAGTCAAAAAAGAGAGACTAGAGGGAAAAAGTGGAAACAAAGCTTTCGTAAATAAGAAGGGGGAGGAAGGTTGAAGGGAGTAGGGGTCAATGGGGGAAAAGGAAGAATCAAGATATATTATGAACAGGTACAAGTTCCCTATGAAGAATGTGATCATTATGTATATCAAAAATGTATCAATAAAATAATTTTTTAAAAAATTACCAATTTTTGTCCTTTAAAGAACACTGTCAAGAAAGAAAAAAAAAAAACACCAAAGAATGAAAAAATATATAAAGTACCTGTGTCCATAATATGAACACAAATCAGTTAAAAGTGCCAATAATTTAAAAAAGGACAAAGAACATTAAACAATAGTTCTCCAAGGAAAACATACAAATACCCAATAAGACATAAGAAGCTTCCCAATATCATTATTCATAGGCAAATGAAAATCAAAACTATGGTGACAAACCCTTTCAGATGCACTAGGATCTCTAGAACCAAAAAGCTAAAGAATATAAACTGTTGGTGTCTGTCTAGAGAAATTGAGCACTCATATCCTGCTGATAGGAATGTAAAATAATGAAATTCCACTGGAAAACAACATAAGCGACTGCTACACCATTCAAATAACTACATATTCAATTGCCATATAAGCCAGCAATTCTACACCTAGATGCATTCCCTAGGATAATGGAAACAAATGTCCAAACAAAAACTTACACATAAATATTTGTAACACCATTATTTTAATAACTAAAAGGTAGAAATTATTCAAAAGTCCATTGACAGATGAATGAATAAATAACACACAAAGAAATTTACACTACACAAGGGAATATCATTTACTCCATAAAAAGTATTGAGTCATGCTACAGATGTATGAACTTTGAAAACATCATACTAGGAATCTAATCAAAAGGACTGCATATTACCCATCCTATTCACATGACAGTATTAAAAATATCAATATGTATAGAAGGTTGAATAGTGGTAGCTAAGAGATGAATAGAAAATGTTCTAAGAATTACCACGATGATGGTGGTACACACCTATGAATACAGTGAAAATTTTGAATTATACAGTTTAACTCAGGGAATTGTGTGGTACATGAATTTATCTTAACAAAACTTTTTTTTAAAGTTTGGATCTTGTACAAAGGAAAACTAATTGAGACAAAATTTAATTATTTTACCAAAGGTGGAGACAGAAGATCAAAAAGACCAAAAATCTTAGATTTTTGAGATACTTTTGTAAGCATGGGTGGAAGCCTTATTCAATCTCTTTTTCTCATGCTTAGTCTTTATATATAATTTCCTCCAACAGCCAACCTTCGAGCCCTAATGATGTATCTATCACCTTTATTATAGATTCAGTCACTTAATATACAATATTGGTATAAATCACATTTAAAAAGAAAAAATGCATAGAAATCATTTACTCAAATTTCTACTATTTATCAGTTAATTATAACTGCTTTTAAATTTGAAAGTGAACATTTGCTATTCGCTTACCTTCAAATCCTTTGAAAACTTGATGTATGTCTTATCGAATCCTTCCTAAAAGATCCATCATACTCACAAAGAAGGAAAAACTTTAAGTCAACAAACATTAAATATCTACAATCCTTTTAAAAATTACAATCTTTACTGTCTGCTTTCTTACTAACAATTTGTTTCAGAATTCCATCTTAAGGATCAGTTGTTAACATTATGTAGCCCACTGCCTTGGGAAAGCAAAAAGCTTATCTGCCCAGCTAAATCAGGATGGGATCCATATTTTTGGATGCAATTTTTCTGCTTCCTTTAAGAGCCTTTGTTCAGGTGGACATTAGAATATTTGAGATTCATATACATTAGATGACAAGAAGAGTTACCAAGATCACAATCACTAGTTTTCAAAACTGGAGACCATTTATCCCTCATTTTGTTATGCATTTAATTCAGCAAATTTATGTTAAGGTTTGCTTACTATAGGACAGACACCGATGAATGCTGGTGATATAAAAACAAAGCAAAGCCCTTTTTCTCCTGGAGTTTACAGTTTAATAGCCAAAGGCAGAGAAACCAGTGCAAAAAAACATAGGGCTATGTGCTTTAGACTACCTGGGGGTAAGATTAGTAAAGACAAAAGATAAAGAGACATTGAAGTAAACTGTAAAAAGTTGGGGTTATGTTTTTCTTCTGGCAAAGCTGGAGTACATGTATGTGTGCACAGGGGGCCTGCAGAATACTGCACTGAAAGGCACAGCCTTTGCAATGTGTGCCCTATAGGAAATAAACACCTAGATCACTGCACTCTATTCTTCTTCACAGACTTAGGCAAATAGATTGATTTCAATATATTAAGCCTTGACTTCCAATTTATATGACTCACAGGAAGCCATCTGATCATTTTCTTTGAAAACATGATAGAATTTTTATATTTTTATGGGGAGATTTTTACTATACATGAACCTATTTCTTCCAGAGCAGGGAAGGAACAGAACAAAAACGAGTCTCCTAAGCATTCCCTATCCTTGGAGTTCTGTACTTCTGTCTGTCTGAGGTGAGGCAGGAAAGTGGTTCACTTTCACAGCAAACTTTACCAGGAACATGCTGATTTGATTTGGCAAACCCAAAACGGGAACACAATTTAAAATACACAAGCCCCCATACTTTGGATGTTGCTGACTTCAGAGCAGAATTCCAAAGACATTTGAAGTTAAGCCAGTCAAAGTACGTGTCTGTGAATTCTCCTCTGGACAGAAAGCAGACTCTCTAGTCCTGTTATATTTAGCAGTGGAGTCACTGTGGGTCCTATGTATCAACCATGCTGTATATTAAATAAACACCTTACATTGATATAATCTCTTACAATGTATGAGTATATTATTACAAACATCATTTTGTAGGATAAATCTATGTTAAAAAGATCAAGTGTTCTCTTGATTGAGGAGGGAATAGAAGTCTGACATGCTCAATATCATACAGATAGTAAGTAAAAGAGGAAGAACTAGAGCATAGGCATTTGAGCTTCGAATTAATAAACTAGAGTCAAGTTTTTATATTAAATAAGATTTTATTTTTTTCGCATGCCTAGATGCCCAGCTCAGAGTTGCTGCAGCTACTCAATGACCTTGGGAAGAACTGAAGTTCTTTCTGTTTATCTGTTTCATCTGTCTTGTCTCACAGGTCTTTACCCCCTGAGTGTCCCTTTCGCCTGGAATTTCAGATTTGAAGCTTGCTCTGTGGGATGGAAAGGGGTGAAAGAAGAACAGGAACAAGAGAGGTAAATGCTGAGCCTGGACGCTTTTAACAGATCAATAAAAGCTTTCCCAAAGTTCCACTCAGAGGACTTGTGTTGACACTTGCTTGGCCAGAACTCTCTTATCATTCCTAAATGGAAGATGCAATAGGATAGAAGGGTTCTACTTTCGGGTTTAAAGAGTGGAAAAAGGCAAAGGAAGAGGGAATCGTGAATGGCTCCCAGGTAACCACTGACCAGGACTAGCACGGAGCTATAGTAGGTTGGCTTTTGAAATAACATTATCATAATTCTTATTAGATGTAAATTATTATACAGAAGATCTCTGATTGGAAATAGGGAGGGAAGGGTTATAATATGGGAATATTCTGAATAAAAAATATAATTTCATCCTGTTTCATTCTGACTTTGATGCTTTTGCAACAGAAATTACTCAATTCTCAGATTCTTTCAATGTTTCACTAATAAATCTGCTTTAGATCTATTTTCATTCCATGTATGATTTTGTACTGTTTCTCTATCCTCTTTCATATTTTTCATAGCAATTTTTAAACAAACACAAAACTTTAATGTAATGAACCCCTGTGTATCCTGGTCACCTATACCAATGATCAACTTTGCTAATCTTGCTGCATCTATTCTCTCCCTTTTTCCACTGGAATATTTGAAGCAAACTCATTTCTTTTTAATACTCTAGAGCAGATTTTGCCTTGAACAGCTACATTTTTTTTAACTTATTCATACAAGAGCGTCTAAAAGAATTTTGACATGACTTTTGAAAGGAATAAAAAATCATTAGAAAATTATATTTCTTTCTAGATATTTTGACTTCTTGCTATAGAAGAATAACAACAAATCAATAAAAAGAGAGATAAATTTTAAACTTGAAAGCCTAAATTCCAAAAGTGAAATTCTATGTCCCTTCCTAAGGGATTACCTCCTTACTAGGCAGAGTTGAGTCTATTCTCTCTCTCAGAATTAGGTCACAGTTCTGTGCCATTTCAACTGTCTCTGACAATTACCAAATTCAACAATTAATATCCTATCATTTCAGATCTGTGTTCTTTAACCTTATTCTGAATCCCAAACTGTGTGCTCGTAGTTTACTGGGATTGGCACAGTACCACCTGAGAACAGAGAAGCTGTTTAAATAAGAATCTACCTCTCTGTTCTCAGAGATTTTGAGCACTTCAACATTTTGTTTCCTTTTCCTATAAGACAAATAATCCAGAGTGTTAACAACTATCCTTAATATATTAAAAATATATTTATTTTTTCACAAACAATATTATCTGTTTGTTTGGCCACACACTTTGGTATGCATTCATTCACCAAATAGTTTTCATGTCCATAAACATCTTATTATTAAAAGTTTTAAGAATGAAGGCACTGGTAAAAGAACCATAATGCATCTCTGTTTCTATAAAGCTAAACAAATCCACAGCCTAAAAGGTTTATGTGGGAATCAGGTAGAAATCAGTCGTGCTGTAAAATCTAAGGAGTAGAAATGCCAATCTCAAAGTGCATTTGAAAAAAATGCATAGTGGCAGGATCACGGGGTGGGAAATGGGCCTGGCTGAAAGGATCTCTATATGTGTATTTTTATCATCTATGTGTTGGATGAAGCGGAGAGCTGCCAGATAGCTTCTTTTCGACAGCTTGGAGTTACTGTTGGGAACAGATCCATGTATGGAAGTGAAAGCCGAAAGGCACAGATAAGCTGAGATCCAGCTATGCAAACCATGTTTAGAGACACTTAAAGGACAAGCATCTCAGGTCCTTTCTTTCTGGTAAATTTGGAGAAGCCATCACACTGGATCATTTTTCACATCCAGCCCATGCAGACTGAACAGCTAAGGCTTGACAGAGGTAGGTGCAGGGCTTCTGTGAGGAAGCTTATCTAAAGGATCATTTGTGAATGCTCCCACCAAAGCCCTTGATGTCCTTTATGGGAAGGTGGGAGATAATGGAGAGAGAAAGAAAGAGACAGAGAGAGAGAGATGCAGGAAAGAAGGGAGAGTTGGAGCTAGTGGCTAACAGGCATCTAAAAGCTTTGCCTTCACAAGGTAAGCTTGCTTGACTACAAAGGAAATGTGACAACACAGATTTGCTGCCAAATAAAATCCCTTTGTCCTGGGTCACTTACCATTCTGAATTTTTGTGGATACAGGTCTTCTTCAGTACTGCCAACATCTTTAGGAATGGTTCACAGCTTCCAGCAGGATTCTGGTACTTACTACGTATTTTTGGGTGGGGTAGGTGGAATTTGTCTTTTTTTTTTTTTTTTTTTTTTTGCTTGTTCTCCAGAAGCCAGTAAAAACTCACATGTGTGGTTAGTTCTTCCTAGATATAGGAATAGTTGCTTGTAAACAGCATTATTTTCTTTGGCAGCTGAAGTCATTTTTGCAGTGTTTCTCAGAAGCTGGGAGGTTGATTACATACTGCTCAAAGATTCTTGGGTTGTTTTCACAAACATGGGGTCTTGCGTAAGTGAAAGTTGCTGAAACCAGCTGTAAGTCCTGAATGTCCTTGGTACCTTTTAATCAATCTTTTTCTTTCTTTCTTTCTTTCTTTCTTTCTTTCTTTCTTTCTTTCTTTCTTTCTTTCTTTCATTTTCTCTTACTGTCTTTCTTTTTAATGACTGAAAACTTAAAAACTTGAGGGGAAATATTTGCAAATATTATTTTTATCATTTTGTCTTCAGTGATGTTTTAGGAATAATAAATTGTTCAAAATAATAAAAGTTATATCTTTCGGGAGAACAAGGTAAAAGAAGGCAAGAGCAACAATATCTATTTCTATATAATTGTACGATATTTTCTAGAATACTGGTTAAACCAAGCAAGTCATATCAATTTTGCTTTGGAATTATATTCCAGATAATTACCAAATTGTTTTTATTAAATAATTAAAGCAGTTCTATTAAAATTTTAAGGAGTCTGAGAACTCCTGCCAAACACTCACAAAAGTTCAGGGGAAAATTATAAGTCGTATCTATAAGATATATATGTTTTTCCAAGATTTAATTAAAATAATCCTTATGCAAGATAATAAAATTTAAACTTCAAGATTTTCTTGTTGAGAACAATGTACGTATAACTCAAGAAAGTTTTGAACCAACTCTTCATTTAATTTAGTTTTCAACCTTCTAATTGAGCAAAGGGGAGGGAAAGCAGAAAAAGATGAATATGATTTTCCATCCTTGGTGACAAACATGATATGGGAAATGACTAATAAACAAGTGCAAAGAAAGAATAAAAATACTTTGTAATACTAACCAAGGAGATGTTCTCAGGATGAATTAGATATCTGGAAAAGAATTAACAGATATAGAGGAGGTTTCTTCCAAGCTCTGCATGTGCCATTTCACTGAAAAAAGTGACAGAAAGAAAGTGTGGTTCTGTTGCAGTAATCCAGTAGTATTATCAAAGTAGTTATACTAAAATATGGATATTTTTATCAAGTTATTCTTTCATGTCTGTTTACCTTAACAATGCATTAAGTTTATAATGCATTACTCTTTCTGTATTTCTATAAGAGCTTATTTTATGTCATTGAAAAATACTAATATCCTGTATCTGAGAAAAAAGGAATAAGAGAAATAAATTATGCTTTCTTTTTTTAATCTAACAGAGACAAGCTGTTGTAACTTTAGCTAAAAGGGGAGCAGGCCTACAAAAGGATGATTTTAAAATACTTAATTAAACATTATATACCAACCAGTTTCCCAAAGGAACAGCACAGCAGGAGTCTTGGTAATTTTCAGTATGTAAAAGGTTCATGTAAAGGATGCCAGTAGTGAACAGATGCGACGCATACATGCCACCATCTACTGCTTTTTCATTTGCTTAGTGCCAAGTGTATTTCAAGTACACATTCATCATGAGAAACGACTGTTCCTGTTTCTTCTTTAGCCAACAAATTTGAGAGTATAGGTAATGGTAAATGAGTTGTTACTACTTTATATACAGTACGTTAATCTTTGTGGAAGAAAACAATAATCAGGCCACCTTCCCTTTTGACTGGTGACCTCCTAAGCATTAGACAATGACTCTACATATAGAAAATACGGATTGTGTTTTGAGAAGAGAATTGAAAGTGCTGGCAGGCTCATGTGAGAACAAAATGGCTGTGGTGTTCTGTTACACTCAGTGGAGGCAGGAAGCAAATTCTTGGTGGCTGAGGATAACAGAGAAATTTCAATTCATCCAAACAGCATAGAGCTCAGCTTTGAAGTTTTTGTCCCTCTAATGGGATCAGACTGGACAGTATGTGGGCCTGGTTTTTTGTGACACAACGATGAGGAGAAAGTGCTTTGAAGGGGCTATGATGGGAAACAATATTCCTGTATTTGGGAGAGTTTACATGAAAGGAAAAGGGATTTATTTTTCCAGAAGCATGAAAACTTTGTTCCACAGGAAAAATCATTAAGTTGAAAGGAATAGATACCATTGGTTATAAAAAAAAGAAAGAAAGAAAAGAAGAGAAAAGGAAAGAGAAATAAAAAACAAACTCTTGCTCAAATGAAAGCTGTGAGACATTGAGTGGTCCCAGCCAGAACAACAAAGATTTCAAGAATTTTAAAAAGTATATTAAAGGCATAAGGGTAGGGGAAGATAGTGGATAGGAATTTGAAGACCAGAGAGACTATGTTTCTCCAAGGTCAATAAATAGCAGATAAAATCCCCCACAATTCTAGACTTCCGATCAGAAATTATCTGCTCAAGCAGTATCTCTTTCGATTGAATTTTAAAATTCCATATTTTCAAGCCTCTGACAAAGTATCAGAGTAAAATTACATACCAGAGACATGTTGAAGGTATTTTTAATGTATGTAAAGTAACAAAAAGGAAATAGATTCACATGACACTTAATCTTGCTGAGTAGAAAGTCCTTCCGCATCCCATTAACTTCTTCTGAAATGAGCCACTCTGTCTACATATTAGAATAACTTAGGGTAGGGCCGGGGCCTAAGGGCCTGCCTGGCAAGCATAAGGTTGTGAGTTCAATCCCCGGTGCCGCAAAAAAAAAAAAAAAAAGGAATCACTTAGGGTAAGTGATGTCCAGCAGCACCCCTGAGGAATGAATATATTTATGGGGTTCAGACAAAAGTATCTGATTTTTTTAAAGTCAAACCTATGGAATTCTAATATGCAACCAAGAACTAGTTTTTTTTTTTTTCCAATAAAAATGTAGCAATCAGTCTAATGCATTTCAATGGGGTAAATTAAAAGACCCTGTGTAGATTTTTTTTTTTTGAAAAACGATACTTTTTGCCAGAAAGGTAATTTTTGATTACTTGTGTAAATTTTGCTTGGAAATCTTATTTACCAGTTTAAGTGTATTTAAAAAGAGATTGTCTCTATAAAAAAGATTTGTATGGGTAGTTGATATCTCTCATTAGGTGAATCCTATGTGAGTGCTAGCCACAGTCATTAAAAAAGTATAAAATATGTGTAGGAAACATTATAAATTTTAACCACAGCTGCCAAATGAAACTTTATATTGTTTTAGAAAATCATCAAATAATATCTTGAAAGGGCTTATTAATTTTGGATAACAAACAAGTTTTTTCATGGTGACGGTGTGTTTCTATGTGTGTGTGTGTGTGTGTGTGTACCTTTTATGTTTGAAGCAAGTACTAAGAATTCTGAAGAGATAGTGCATGACTTTATGTAGAAGATATGTTAATTCATCACATATCAATATGTATGAGTAAAAGCATAACATTAGCCAAAAACTGAGAGGATATATATGGTCCATGGTGGATTCTTTCCATTTATGTAGAAATTGTAGACTGAATTCAGAGCCCTGAAAAAAAGTTTCTGAGACAAATGCTGGTAGAGATCAAATAAATATCTGCACAAAGAAAACTATTCAAGTCATCGGTAGAGCAGTGATGTGGGTGCTGAATGTGAAAGGTCATTGGAGTCAGAGAGATTGAGCTTCATTCTGGTTCTTTAATATGTTCATCACTGTGAAACCTAACTTTGCAATTCTTTATTTTCTTCTCTGTAAATTAAGAAGTTATCACTTTGAAGGCATTCAGTAATTCAGTATAACAAGCAATAGATGATATCATCTTGATAAGCAACATCAAATGAGTTACTCCCAAGAGACTAATTCATTTTCTTATCACTGAGTATGTTAAGTTTCTAAAATAACCTGGCACTAATGCTAAACATCTGGGACATATTTATTTCACAGTCTTTGCTTAATGATGAACATTGAATTTTCTTCCTTCTCCAAACTCTTAACATGAAGATAAGACTAATAGCTATCACAATACATATTGGGAAAGTCAAGGGGGGGAATTATCTAAAAAGGGAAAGAAATGGACACTATTAATCTATTATCATGATTTAAAATTCAGATTGTATTCATTGTTCTGATTAGTTTCATTTTATTCTGATTTATTTGATTTTTATTACACTTGATGGCATGGACAGCTATTTTAAAGATAACAAAATATATATTTGCAGCCATCAAGGATGTCCAATTAGCTTGTTTAGAAACCCTGTATGGCTTTCATTGTTTGTTTTGATTGATTTTACTCTATTCTGTGTGGTTTGATTGTAATAGGTCTGAAGGTGTAGGCAACTATTCTGAAGATAACAAATATTATGGTAGCCAATGCTGTTTTGCTAATATCTTGAAATTCTGTATTGCTTACATTGTTTTGCTTTGTTTGTTTTGTTATGTTTTGTTCTGTTTCTACTGTTTTCGTTTGCTGTATTTTGTTTGATTTTACTTATCCCTGATGATATGGGCAGGTATACTGCAGATAACAAGAGGCATTATGGTAACCTTACCGATTTCTTTTTACCCTGTTTAAAAGTCATGTACCATGTTCAATGTTTTGTTTTGATTGACTTTACTCTGTTTTGTTTTGTTTGGTTGTATTCTTTTCAAAATAAAGACTAATAGCTATCATTATGTCAGATATATAACATAAATAAAAACCCCAACATACATTCAATCATGAATATTAGGAGGTCTACAAAAGACTTTCAAAAACAAAGCTATACCATAATGGAAGAGAAAGGAATTCACTAACAAAAAGTGTCAAATTATTTTCTAAATAAAATATTCTTAGGTAAATGAGACAGAAGAACACACTGACTATTCAGAGTAATATACTAGATTCCAATGAGTTATGATACTACACAAGAATAGATATAATTTTAGTCCTTTATCTGGTCTTGCAGCTTGCATTAGGAGAGACACGATGCAATCACATAAGAAAAAAACTTATGGCCATTATCATTTGCAAGCTACTGTTGAATTTAATACAAAGAAACAAAATTTTAGCCAACTATTTCTAAATATTAATTAATTTTATCACTGATTTACCCATATGTATAAAATATTAAAGTACATTCCATGAAACAGTAAATACAGTATTTTTTAGTTAAAAAAATTTCAGTTCCAGATTTCAACAAATTCATATTCAAATCTCATGATAGATAAGTTACTGAAAACTATCTTGATATGTGTTTGGCTCCTACTTTCTTCTAAGAAAATTACTAAGCAAGTAATATGTGTTAATTTTGTTCATCCTGCTAATTAATGCATGAGACGGAGACTGATACACAGAGAAGGAAAAATATGAGATCTTAGCTTAGCTCTATGTTACACTCTCCAACAGCTGTTTCCTAGTCATTTAAGAATGAAAACAACAAGCCGGGCATGGTGGCACCCACCTGTAATCCCAGCACTTGGGAGGCTGAGGGAGGAGGATCGTTGTGAGTTCGAGACCAGTCTGGGCTACAAAGTGAGCTCAAGGCCAGCCTGAACTGTATAGCGAGACCCTGTCTCAAAAAGCCTGACATAGGAAGATTGTAGTGAGTTAGAGACCAGCCTGGGCTACAAAATGAGCTCAAAGCCAGTCTGAACAGCATAGTGAGACCCTGTCTCAAAAAGACAAGGGCCAGGGATTTAGCTCAGTGGCCTAAGTGCCTGCATGGCAAGTGCGAGGTCATGTATTCAATCTCCGGTGAAAAAAAAAGCAAAAGAAAAAAAAGAAAAAAGAATGAAAACAACAAAATTAATATGTGCAAAGCATTTATTATCATTCAAGCAAGAAGGAAAAGCAAAATTATGTTATCTATTTTTTCAGATTACTGTTTAATTTTATGTTTAATGAATAATGATTGGAAGCAGTGTTTCCAAATACCAACTATATCATAAGGAACATTAACTGTTCTTTATATATTGTTTCCAAATCGGTGAGTTAACATTTCAGAAACAAAGGTTAAATTATTATGCTTTGACTATATTCTATCCTTATCCTCTCTGCTTATCACATTACTTGTGTTTCAATAAATATGTACTGAAATTTTTAACGCCTGTTTCCACACTCTCCAATGTTATATAGCAAAAATGATGTGGTTAAAACTGAGAAAATGAGATAAGAACCATTTAAATGACAGTATTGTATTCAAAGACTCATCTCAAATACATGTTAAATCCCATTTAAATTCCAGTTTGTACATCTAAACTGAAGAACAAAAAGCTCGCTTGACATTCAACTTGCATTTTAGATTTGACTCATGAGCATAAGACCTTTGGGAGTTTAACGTACAATTTTCACCAATGTCATGAGTCATACATTTAGTTTTATGAAAATTATGAAATGCATTTTAACTAAGGGAGTGTACTTATAGAGAAATTGGCTACTTTTTGACAAGAATAATGCAATGAAAGTTTACCTTTTTCCTTCTCATTTTTTATCAGGCATATAATGATAACAGAGGTCAAACATACCTTCCACCACTCAAATGTTTACTTCACCACACACTCAAAATAACTTACATCATTTCCCTGGAGATGATGTTGCTACCTTTAATTTAAATATTACTTTGCCTTAATTAGATAAATATCTACTATGAAACAAGGAGGGGTAACAGCAAATAATAAAATTAAAGATTTAAAAAACAGTTCTTTCAGGTTCTATATTTATGAATCTTGAAAACCTTCATTTAAAAATATTACCAATAGTCAATAACTTTATTAAAGGTAACAATCATAGTAATTTATAAAATTATATTATACATCTTTCTGAGCAATGAAAAGCATTGAAAAATAAAAATATAGCGTTTAAGCCACACACTCAATGTTACAGTATAAGAACCTGTAGTTAAGCAGCATTTATATATTTATGCTCAATAAATATGTTTTAGAATCAAGGTAAGACTCATGTTATTTGGGGGAATACAGACTAAAGATATAAACAATGAAAATGTGACCTAAAGTTCCTACTTTTCATAAGTAGTCTTCTTTGAATGCAACTAAAGTAAAATATACCCAAGTTACTGGATAAAACTTTTTATCCTTCAAGGCAATATGCAATAAATATTCATTAAATAGATTGAGAAACAGATTTCCAAAGGTACAAGGTTGTAACATCCCAGACTACGTTTTCCAAAGGGTGATAGGTCTGAGAAAAAAGTTGTAGTTGGTGAAATGAAAGGGTCTCTTGGTCATAAAATGATCTATGAAATTTTACATAAAAATTATACATACAAGGCACAATAACATATTGCTAGGTCTCAGAAGTTCTGAAAAAAATGTGATCTGGTATGACCTTGCTATGTTAAATGATGACTTAATGATGAGGCAAGGGATAGGTGATTCACTATGCTCCCTAATCTCACAACTGTCAGCTCCAGCAATGTCTTAACTGACCCTGAGTGAGTCCACAAAATCTCTCAGTAGCTTGTTGCAGGCAGCCACCACCAATCGACCAGGTTAATATTATAACGAAATGGAGTTGCAATTTAATCATGGATAGATCTTCCACATAGGTTAACTTGAAATGTGCCCTCTCTCTCTTAAAGAATTGCTTTGATACAGTGTTAAGCTTTTAACATGTACAGTAACTACTTAGAGTACGTGTGAAAAGAGTGGAAGAATGCATAGCTTACAGAATGCTTAAGAACCATTTATATCTTTAACATCAAAATTCCATATTCATATGTAGATGTTCTAAAAGAATAGAAAAGTTCTGAATATTGTTTTTGTCATTTCTTGGAGGTGGTAATTACACACATCAGCTGTTCTCCTTTGATTTAGAATCAGCCTATTGTAGAAGATGTGTTTGTGCGTTTGTGGGTATGCATGTGTATGCTTTTTTATTATGTTCCTATCGTGCTTCATATTAGAGTCTTTTAATATATCACACTGATGTAATGCATGACTTTCCCCCTCTACCAAGTTCGTTGAGTAACTAGCGCTGCCTTAAGTACCAGGAAAAAGTTTTGAAGAACACTGTGTTTGGTGGGACAGAGAATCACATCAGCAGACTGTTGCAAGGCAATTTGTTGAGAACTCTGAGAAACAGATAATAGAACAGGCCAGTAGAGATGTGGGTAGAGGCAGTAGCATATGGAAAGTCTGGAAGAAAGAGGAAAACATGACAAATCACAGATGGGAAACTACAAGTATTTCAGCATTGCAAAAAAGTAGTTTCATTGTTTTGTTTTATTGTTTTATTTTTTATTGAAGTGTCTGTCATACATCTACAGAAACATGAGACTGGATAGATCAATGAATTTTCAAACATGGAGTTCATCTATGTCCTTAGGTACCCAGCACCTAGATCAAGACATAGAGCTATTATCAACACTCAGAAGACTGCTTTATTACCCTTTCAAGACATTTTCCCCCTCTAACATAATCACTGGACTGATCTTTATTGGTGTCTCCTATTGCTGGAGTTTTTAGACATGAGATAGTCAGGAATAGGTTTGGAGAGGGGATAATGGGAATATATCACATATCTTGTTAGGAACTCTGTTCTTAAGGCAGTGGAAAGGGATTGGGAGGTAATAGGACAGTCAGAGAAGCTTCTAAGTAGGAGTATGACCAGGCTCGTGACATTACCCTTAATTTTGCACATGCACTACCATTTTCTGACCCAAACTAGACAATAAGCATTTGATAAATGATTGAGCAAATAAATATCTTTAGCCATTCTAGTAATATATTTATTATTTAAAATAAAATGAAATTGATAAGTATCTACATCTGTGCTAAATGGATACAGAAAAAAATTTTTTAATGCTGCATTATTTTTACTGTAGGACGCAATGATATAGAGTATATATTATATTTAATTCCTGGGTACTTAACTATTATTCAACAAATATTAGTCATTCAACACACATTTATTGAGTATCTACTATATTCCATATATTGTGCTTTGGTATATAAAATGATGACTAAGACATAGTCCTTACTCTGAAAGAATTTATTAGTAAAGCTCTTATGGTTAATACATTGTGTCAACTTGAGAAGTTTAGAAGTTTAACTGAGAGACTCAGCAGGGAGCCAGGGTTCTTACTTTGTAAATATCCTCATTCTGTGCAAAGGAAGGCAAGGATATTTTGTGAGTGTTACATCCACCCTGAAGGTTTTGGTGGGGGTGGCCTGTGTACAATAGAAGGGTAGAGAAGAGGCTTGCCTTTTCTCTTTTGCTCTGGCTGCTGCCTTGAAGTACTGTTCCTGTGCCATGCCACTCTGCTTTGGAGCCAGCTGATTATGGACTGAAATCTCCAGAAACTGTGAGCTAAATAAACCTTTCCTTGCTTCACTTTGGGTGTCAGGTGTTTTGTCCCAGCAACGAGAAAAGTAACCAAAACAAAAGCTCTAGGTAAATCTTTAAAAGAGAGTACTTGCAGAATTCAGTAATGACAATAATCTGGAAGACTAGGGGAGAAGGTGAAAGTCAGACCAAAATTGTGGTGTGACAGATGAATGGTATGTTCAAAGGGAAGATAAGCCACAAGGAATTTTTTGAAGGAAAGTTTTAAAATGGCTATAAGTTCAATAATATGGGTATTCTCTCCTTTTTTAATTTTTTTTTTAAATTTTGTGAAGCAGGGGATGGAATCCAAGGTCTCACACATTCCAGGCAAGCACTCAAGCACTGAGCTACATCCTTAGAATTAATTTTAAATATTATATTGATTTTAACTTCTCAATTCATTTTTATAACACAAACCAGGATCTTATTGAGTGATAGATATAAAAACATAAGACTTTAATAATTCTGTAAATGATGTTAAAGTGATGTTTAGAGATTATGAAGACAATTTTGATGCTTCAAAGTAAGATATTGTTTTAGGGTGAAGGGTAAAGAAGTCTAGAAAGGCAGAAGAAGTGCATTTGATATTTGGGTTCTTATTTATATAGGTATTTGAAATATAGGCCATTCTTTGTACCCAAAAGGATAAGATATATCATTGTTGTTCTTGTTGTTGTTGTTTGGTTTTTTGTTTAGCCTTTTGAGACAGGGTCTTGTTATATAGTTCAGATTGGTCTTGAACTCACTATGTAGCCCAGGCTGGCCTTGAACTCATGGTAATTATTTTGCCTCAGCCTACTGAGTTCTGGAATTACAAGTGCAGGCTACCATGCCAGATGATATATGCAGTTAAGCTTTTGTCAGTTCCCACCATTGTAGTAGATGAGATAGGGCTAGGAACTGAGAAGCCAACTAAACAGAAAAGGACAACTACCAGGAAAGACATCAAATAGATGTCTCTTCACACAGTGAAACACTTGAAATAAACATTGCTTTTCCTTGGCACATATCCCTATCTGACCAGGAGACTGTACTAGATGACTTCTAAGAGGTGCTTTGATTCAATTACAGCTTCATTTCTGAAAGGAAAGTAGGTACACTGAATCCGTATTCATCAACACACCACACATGACCAAAGAAGGCACTTGCCAAGCAAATGATCTAAAAGTGTGGGAGATATGATGTGAAAATTGGCAACATCATTCAAATATCAGTCTTCTAAAGAGATAAAGTGTGCGTAGTTAGTTTTAATTATTTTGCTTATGTAGAACAACTGAAAATAGCAGAAATTTACTAAGAGGATATATATATATATATATATATATATATATATATATATATATATCTCCAAGAGCTAATATGACTGGAGCATGAGAGATATAAGTCAAATAATTTCCCTGCTAAATAAAAAGTAACATATTATAGAGAGCTAGCAAAGGATTGAAGAAAATCCTTTTTTGATTGGGTGATCAGAAGAAATGAAATATGAGCAACAAACTAAAAGAAGTAAGGAAACAAATCATGTGAATAAGTGGGCAGAGGATTTCTAGATAATGGGGAAGAACAACAAATACAAAGGTCTTGAGGTAGAAGCTTATTTGATGTATTCTAGAAACACTAAGATGCTCAATGAGGCTGGATGAAAGGTGGGGGAGTAGAAAAACCATGGCATCAGAAATGTAGCTAGCAGCTAATTCATTAGTTCTTAGAGGCCCAAACATTTAAAAGACTTTATCTAGAACCATATTATGTCAGTGCTAGGAAGGGATTGGACGATTGTGGACTGAGAAATGAAAGGTTCTAATTGACAGTTTTGAAGGTTCTTTTTGTCTGCAGTAGGCCTGTTGAACTGCAAGAAGGCAAAAGTACCAAAAAAAAAAATCTGAAGGCAAATACTTTACAGTGTATCTATATGAGTATCTTTTATGAGTGTCTATATAATTGCTCATCAGAACAAAGATTTAAGAGTAAAAGGAGAGCTCCTAATAATAAAATGGGTTAATATCAGTGAACTGGAAATGACCCAAGTAAACTAGGACACAACACTACCCTAATTAAAGAGCTGTTTTCAAGAATAAATGAGTAGTGAGTGGGTGTTCAAAGAAAGGCAGCTTATATTAATAACTTCAAGCTTTTCCACTAAAATGTTAGATTTAAAAAGTACTAATGGATCAGTTGAAAAATAATTTTATGAACCAATAAACTAGAAATAACTCAGGTATATTTATTCTTTACTGACTGAATACTTGGAGCTTTCAATAAACTAATTTACCCTGGGAATAGCTTAGTAATGTTTATTGTAATTTAGAGTTTCTGAAAGTCATCGTTCAAAAGATTTATCTTTTTAAAGCACTAATTACTATCTTGTGACTGCAGTCTTCCTTGAAACTCAATATGAGACAGGTCTAATCCAGTAATAACGTGGAAAAGGTGATGAGTATGATTCTAAAACCTCTAGAAATATTGGTTAAATTGCTGGGTAGATAACTCAGTATATTAGGAACTTCAAACTACAATTTTAAAAAAATATTTAATTAACAGAAAAGCTTGCATACTATATATTCAAAGTGTATGTTTTAGTTACTTTTCTCATTGCTGAGACAAAATACCCAGGCCCAGAAGTTAAAGAAGGAAAGGTTTATAGTATATCACAGTTAGTAGAGGTTTCAGTTCATAGTTGGCTGACTCTCAGGTAGGGTGGCATGGCAGAGGGGCATCACAGAGGAGAATAGTGCATGAAGGCAAAAGGCAATAAAAGCAGCAAACAGAAAGCCAAAAGCAGCAAAAACAACACCCTCTTTCTGTCTCTTATAGTCTGTCTAGGCTACCTCCCCTTACAATGAGTAGTACTCATACTCTGGGTGGGGCATCCTTAATCCTAGCATTGCACCATGAATCAATCCCAGAATCACATCCTTAATCCCAGCATCACACAGTTTAGAGTCAGATACCTCCAAAAAGCTCTATATATGACCACATGCAGCTTTAGGGAATGTCTAGACACAAGCCACAACATTTTGCCCCTGGACTTCCAAAGACTCATACACATGCCTTTATGCAAAAACCATTTAGTTCACCTCTAAGAGTTGCCAAAGTCCTAACATTTCAGCCTTGCCAAAATTCTATATACAAAATCTTCTCTGAGATTGAAGACAAACTCTTAGCTGTGAGCACCTGTAAAACTGAAAAGAAAGTTTAGTACTTCCAACACTAAATGTCATAAGATACACATTACCATTCCAAAAGGAAAAATTAGGAGATAGAAAGGAATAGGACCAAAGAAGGTAAAAAATCTATCAGAGCAAACATTAAGTCTTGTAGTTCCAGGTCCAGCATTAGAGGCCATCTGTGGCAAGATGTGAACTCCAAAGGGTTGGGTGGTTCAGCCTCAACGGTACTGCAGATGGTTATAGCTCCTGCAAACTCTCTCTTTGGCCAGCTTTGATCACTCCTTGCAGCTTTTTTCAAATTATCAGTGTTCCTGAGTTTCCTAAACTTTCTGGGTCCTCCACTGTACCTTCAGCTTCACACTCACAAACTCCATAAACTCCCCTCTCAGGAGCACATTGCCTGGCCTCCCAGGTCTTCTTCCGAAATCAGGGTAGGAGCTTTCTTAGCCCCAAAGCTCTTATATTTTGTATACGCCTAAAAGCAGCACCACATGAATGATGCCAAGGTCTTCTGCCAGCTGGTACAGTAGCCAGGCTTCCTTCTTTCTTGGCCCTAGGGGTCCAGTGCCTGGATCACTGAGCACTCTGAACTCAATCCAGAGAAACAAATTCTCTATGCTGCCATGCCATCATGGAACATTGTGTTCTGGGTCTTCTCTTCTCAAAACAAATATTTCACCTTTGCCACCTGGAGTTTTACTGTTTCTTGTGGTGTCCTCGGGCCATCTTTTCCATTGTCCTAATCTTTCTCAGCAACCAAGAGAACCAAACCACCTGCTCTAGCTTTTCAGTCCACAGCTTTCCCAGATCTTCCTTTATGGCCAATCTCACATTTTAAAACATTCTACTGGGTTCTTTGTTCTTGATTCTCAACATAAATCTGCCTAAAAACCCCCAACAGTAGCCATGCCATCACCTCAACATTAGACTGTCTTGAGATTTCTTCTACAAGAATTAGTTAGTGCACCACCCTTAATCTCAGTCTCAGGTATAGTCTCTGGACATGAGCAAAATGCAAACTTCCTGCCAAGCCATAACACATCATTTGGAGTCCAATAACCAATGCAGTCCTTCCCAGCAGAAACTTCCTGAGCCTGGTCTTTAGTGGCAGCATTTCTATCAGCATTCTGATCTTCTGAGTTCCAATCAGAATCTCCCAAGTATACTTAAGGCATTCCAGGGCTTCTTCTTCAACCAGCATCTCCAAACCTTTGCAAACTCTTCCCATAAGCTGTTTCCAAAGGCTCCCGAACTACATGATCAGGTACAGTCCCAGAAATGACCCCTCTTCTTTTGTTATGGTTTGTGTTTAGACATCCCCCCAAACCCTCATGTGGTCATAGGTGGAGCTTTTCAGAGATGATTGGATCTAGAGTGTGTGATGCTGGGATTAAGGATGTGATGCCAGGAATGATTCATGCTGCATTGTTAGAATGAAGGGTGCCCCACCCTGGGTATGAGTACCACTTGGTCTAAGAGAGGGTAGCCTAGACAGAATATAAGTGACAATAAAAGCGCTGCTGTTGTTGCTGCCTATTGCTTGCTGCTTGCTACTTTTGGTGTCTTCTGCTTTCCACGAGCTGTTCCTCCTTTGTGAGGACCCTCTGACATGTCACGCTGCCTTGGAGCCAACCTGTTATGGACTGAAACCTCTACAAATTGTGAGCTGAAATAAATCTTTCCTCCCTTATCTTTGGGAGTTCAGTATTTTGTCTCACCAATAAGAAAAATGTAATTAAGACAGTGTACAATATGAATATATATATCTTATAGACTTCAAGCATCACATCAGAAAATGTATATATGTATATATATATATATATATATATATAGCAATTCATTAACAATTTCACACTGATTCAACTGCTAGAAAAATGTTCAGATTGTACCAATCTTGAGTCTGAAGGAAGCTTTTCCTTATAGTCCATGAAAATTTAATATTTTCTTCATGCTTATGATTTTATAGACTTGACTTTACATCTGAAGAGTTTAAGAAGTAAGGATTTCTTAGTTCCTTGACTTCTTTGCCAGCAAGCACAGAGACCAGAGTAAAATACAGTGGGCCACAGATGAGTTGTGAAATGGCCATTGATGTAGAAGCCAGAAAGGTGCAGAAATCTAAAGTATGTAACAAAAATATGAGCTTGGAAAGGATAACCAAGCAGAAAATTGTCCTCATTCCTGGAATGGAATCTGTTGCTTATAGATAGCTTTTTCCTAAATGCTGATGAAATTTGTGTGGGTAAGTCTGCAAACAGGACACTTTGAACATGTCAGCAATGTGCAGATACTGACATACAAATAATCTATAAGTTTACAAAAGGTGCTTTATTCAGTTCTCTTGGTGGGTTTAAATGAAGATGGGCAATGAGTTCTATTCTCCTGAAACTACTAGCAACAATGAGAGTAAATATTTAAAGCAATTAACCCGGCACTTTTACCAGTATTCTTTACATGTATTAGGTTGTGAAATACTGACATTAACCATATGAACTAGATGATGTTATCATTCCCATTTTTAGAATAGCAAAATGAGATCAAGAAGGACTGAATAAATATGTCAAAGTTCAATCAGTCAATTAATAGCAGAGCTAGACAAATCTGGCTTTTGGTTTCAGGGTCAATGTTGCTATCCACTCCACTACACAGACATTAACTGACATTATTGTTTGTTTACCTAGTACTAGTGCTAGTCTGCACAATCTATCACAAATGACTCTTACTTCTACTCTACACCTTTTGAAATATCTGAAGATCAGCAGTTATTTAGCTTCTCTCAAATTTTGTGAACCTAGTGTTTTTTAAATTGGTCTTCTTGTTGCTTGTATGTGGATTTCTGCATATGTTAACATTTGAAAATTCTTCTTTGAAGATGGCCCTAGTTTCTATTTCATCATTTAGTTCATTTGTGTATTGAGGAAACTGAAAGACACAAGTCAAAAAGTACTTTTCAGGCAGAGTTCCCCTATTTAATTTCCTCTATTAAGATAGTTTTCAATACTAAATGTCATCCAACCTTTTCTCAGACTTCAACTTTGATGCCTATCACAAAGTACTAAAAATGGTTGCTAAAGTACTAAAAAGTACTAAAAATATATTTTGTCATATATTCTGCTATAGTATTTGGACAAAGCCAAAAACCTTGCAATACACAGCTTACTATTCATCTACAGTTAGCAGTATTGAGCGTATTGTTATTTTGGCTAACTGAATTATTATTTAGTCCATATGTCTCCATTTGAAAGAAAATATTTTGTGTATTTATGTCAAATACTGCAGTGAAATTCAGGAATTCTTTCCAGTATCGTGTCTATCAAACTGGCTTTAGATACCTAAAATTTATGAAGTTAGAATGACTTGGCTCTGAACATTAAAATTGTATTTGTTTATTTGCAGTCTTTTAACATTGTTTATGAACACATAATAATTGTACATAGGAGGTGTGCTCAAAATATACAGTAAATATTTAAATTTAAAAATATTTTTACACTAAAAGACACATCGCCATTAACCCTCCCAACCAAAAATTTCTTATTTCAAACACTTTTCCCATTGTTCTGGTCACTTTCTGAAGTAGTTCTGGAAGTTCTATTTAATGAGTATACTTAGTTTCACTATCATGGTTGCCTAAATGTCTTGAACTGAGATCAAAATGTTTACCTTTCACGGGCATTTTGACTTTAGGAAAGAGCCGAAAGTCACACAGTGTCAGATCTGGTGATTAAGGTGAAAGAAGACACTCTGTAATATTTTTATGACCCTGCATTTCTATTGGATGGCATTTGGCAGCAGCCTTCACCATATTTTTTTTAATCACAACTCATAAAACTATTCACAAAAGAAGACTTGCTGAACAACTTCATAATGTGGCAAGAGTGATTTAATATGTGTGGTCAAAAAAGAGAAGACTACTTTGAATGGGATTAATGGCAATATATCTTTCATTCAAATTTTTTTTTAGATGTAAACATCCACCATACATTTTGATCACCCTTTGTAGTATTTGTGGGGCATAATGTGGTAGTTCAGTGGATGTATACAATGTATAATGAGCAGATCAGAGTAGCTGCTATATCCCTCAGCTCAAACACTGACTGCTTCTTCATGTTGGGAACATTCAAAATTTTCTCTTTTGCTATTTTGGTTCCTTGCCATCTTGTTTCCTATTACAGTCTCCATTTTCTCATGAATGGAATTGTTCAAGGTTCTCTTATAAAGGGTGTATACAACAAGTTCTAATTTGCATATACAAACACTCAACAAATTAGAAGCCAAACTATTTTGTCATCATTTCTACCTTTGAATCTCATTTTCCCTTAACATTTCCTATTTGCCCTGTATCTGATATATACCACTATCTACTTACCTCATTTCTGTAAAGCCCACTGACTCAAATGCAACACAGTCAAACTTAAACTCATCATCTTTACTTATTCATTTAGCTAATGTTTCTGGTTTATATAATTCATTGATAACCCAAAAGCGAAACAATTTAAATTCCTTTCCTTAGCTTAATGAGTCCACATCATACCCACTGAATCCTAAAATGCCATAGTTTATACCTGCTGAACGTCTTTCATATCCAATGCTATATATCTTTTACAGTAATCTGTGGCTTATTACAATAACACACTGAGATATTTTGCTTTCAGCTTGTCCATTCTTCATTATTCTCTAGTATTTTGGCAGAAGGATCTTGTTAAAACAGTTTCTATCTGGCACTCCCTCACACAAAATCTTTCAATGAATCCCCATAATTCTCAGAATAAAAACTAAATTCATCCACTTATTACCAAAGACCATTAAAAATGTGGTCATGCCAAGTATTATCCAGTGCCAATTGTAGCCAAAAGCTTGCATCTCATTATCACTTCATGATTATCCTTTGTTCCAGGTATACCAAGCTACTAAACTAGTGAGAGTGGTCAGATACCCATGATGTCATATGCTCAGTATCTTCTCCCTTTTCACCTAACAAATGTGGCTGATGCTTTAAGAATCAATATTAGAATCCATCTTTCTTTGGTACTCAATTTCTCATCATGTAATTCAGATTTACGTTTTTCCTGCATCTTCTACTGCACCCTGAGGATATCTCTGTGACTGTTTAGTCTTATCAGCATGTATTTTTCTGCCTTTCTTGTTAGACTCCAAGCTTCTTGAAGACATGTATTTATCTTCATAAATACAGGATTTGGTAGTGGTTAACATATAGTGCGTGTACCTGATTAACGCTCATTGATTAACAAAACAAGTCAAAGTAATTCTCACTAGATGAGAAAGTAGAAGAAAACAGATGCTTAGAAGTTATGATTTTCTTTTGTCTCACATGCCCCAAACAAATGATCTATCTCATTTTACTTCATAGTGCTAAGCTAATTTCAAGAGTTTTATTTTTTATTTTTTTGTATTCTAAAGTCCACCTAAGTAAATGATAAACTGATTTGTATAATACTATTTATTCATATATTAAAATACTGTCAGTTTTGGTGGCTTACAAATTTACCAATCTCCAATGTTATCAATTTCCCCAGTCTCAATGTCAGAAGATATTCAGAAAGGGAAGACTAATTCAACTATTCCGCTTTTAAATGAATATCCTCTTTTTAATGATTTTTATCTTGCAATATTCACAAATATTCTAAGAATGACTTTAAAAATTAAGCACTGGTTTGTCTGGTGGCCAAGAGCAAAATCAATACAGTGTGGTGGTAAGAAGCATCCATTAATATTTTTAGAAATATGATCTAAATCTTGATTCAACTTCTTAAATACTTGTTACACAATAATATTGTCTCTCAGATATTCTGAAATTCTTTGGGTCAATATTTTCACAAATATATTTTAATCATACAGCACCATATTCCTCTTAAATAGTGAACCCGTTCAGATCTGGAAACTTGTTTTACTTTGCCAATGTGCATGAGCAGATGTGCCAAGTAAACTTAATCAAATAATCTGTTATTTTGAACAGTGTGGACACCCCAAAGGCACTAAAGGCATATGCTTCGATCTAAAGTTTGATTTGGGCTTTATGTTCTCCCATTCATTAGAGTCAAAGTATTCCCTGCCAATGAGAAAGGCAATGATAATCAGCAAACTGTGGTTATCTCACAACTGCTGAAAGAATTCTCCCACACATTCTTCAAATGTAGCAGAGCTAGAGTCTGCTTTATTCAAATGAGTAAGTAAATTATTACTTGGGAAGTAATTCCTGGCATCCAGCAACTGAATCATTGTTAGTCTTTTATGACAAACAGTAACCCTATCAATAAAGAAGTCTTTATGAAGATCAATTATCATGCCTAAAGAATAAAAGTAAAATTACTAAACTCAAAATTTAAAGTCCTAGCTACAAGTTCCAGTTCTGTGACAAGGCAAGTAGTTAGCAAATTGTTGATCTCCAGATTTTGTCTTCTCTTATGCCACAGGGCTTACGGGATGAGAGGGTTGGACATCATGACGTCCAGAGTGCCTTACTGTTACAAAGTTCAGGGTCAAAAGTTCTGTAAGAAGAAGTACTAGGCTTTGTGGCAGGTTCTCATTGTTCTAGTTGATTTTTTCAACTAACAGATACATCTGTGATTTGCTCCTACACCCACTTTATTCCAGATATGACTTATCTTTTTGCATAAATATTCCTAGTCATTGTCATCTGATAAAAAAATAAAGAATGCATAATTGGGTAAGAAAAACACTCTTTAATAGCCTGAACTCGAATCTTTCTCTTTTCACATACGTATTTAATATAGGGTATAACATTCTTCAGAATTCACTGTACTTTTAGACATAGAGGAAGTAATTATAACAATTATGATTATAACTTCATGTGTGGAGTCACCACAATGTAAACAGATAAGCTAGAATTTGAATGTACAATTCCCTTGACACTAAAATCTATTGTCTTTCCTCATGTATTTTCACTCATATAACTCTCATTAGAAATGACAACCATTATTATCATGAACACTAAAGCAATCATACCAATAAACATAAAATTGTGCATCAACTTAGATATAGCTTGAAATTTTATTACTAGTGTTTATGATAAAGTTCAATCTTGACACATCTAGTACTACATTTTAATTCCTAACAATGAGTTTTCATTTCAATTTTAACTTCAGTTTTATTTGTAAATTAACAATAATAATGCAGACTTAATTGGTTTTGAGGATTTGTGGGAAAACAACATAGTGGATGAGAAAATTTATGAACATGATACATAAGAATGAGTTACCCTAAGGTTCCTTAGAAATATTACTAATATTGCCAAATAGGAAGTCTTGCATAATTCCATCTCTGCCAATGAGAGATACAAGTCACATCCAAGAATGAATAAAATGAATTTTTCTGAACATCACCAAGGGGAAAGATGGAATTAAAATCTCTAGATTTGAAATATAGTTTAGTATAGTTTATTTAATCTCAAAAACAAGTTTTTATGTTTGTGTTTCCTCTTCAGAAATCAGAGTTAATTTTTCCCTGTTGTACTAAAACAGTTTTTCAGAAAACCTACATAGGATTGAGGACAAAAATGTTCAGGTAACAGAAAAAGAATAAATAAATAAATAAATAAATAAGAGTTAGATGGATGTACCACCAAATGGCAGTGTAACAATCAGACTTCTCATAATTTGTTGCTAAAACTTGGACCGAAAGAATCCACATGTATTTGTGATGTAGTAAAGTACTGCAAAAGAGAGTAGATAAGTAGTCACACACATTCAGGTAGATTGAGTCTGACCGAAAAACCTTAAATTTTTCAAAGCAGCAATAATGGAAAGGAACTGTTGGGGATGATGAAAGGAAGGAAGAAGAAGGAAAACACACTACAGAGATGAATATAGCTACTAGATAACGTCCCTGGAAATAAATAATATGGGGAAATACTGCTGAATTGTGCTGGAGGAAAAACTGAGGTCTAATCCTGGCTTTCCAACATTCAAATTCTGTGATTTTGGCAAATTTATGACATTTTCTGGACCTAAATTTCTTTGGCTACAAAGTAAGAGTTTGAATTAGATGACTTTCTGAAGACTTCACAGCTGTTAAATTTTGCGCATGGAAAAAACACAGATAAAATTATGAAATGTTATTTTTCATATAGAAAGCCTCTTTTCACTGAATTTTTACATTTTATTTTGAAGAAATATTAATGTGGTTAGAAGTACAGTGGTAGTGAATGGTTTTCAAATAGAAATAATACTGAGATAATACTGTTTACCAATACTTTATTGTTCTTAGCTGTTAGATTTTAAAATGCTGTACCTAGTATAAAATGACCAATATTTTTCCAAATGTTCTAGTTAGGTATTAGTCATCTTAGAGGTTTACTGTGCTTTCTAATCTTTCCTATCCTCTTTCATAGTATTAATATCTTGTGTTCGATATCTTAGGCCCCCTGACATAGGAAGTCTCCCTTTTTTAGTTTTAATCTTCGATTTATATAGTTATCAAAATAAATAGTAGTGAGCCCACTACTTCAACCCCCTAGAAGTTATCTCAAAATATTACACTGTTGTATTTAACTTTGCATCTTCAGAATATCCACAAAATTTTAAATTTACACAAGATTCATTAAGTATCTAAAGGACATTCATCTCTGTTTCCTCAAAACTTATTGGAATGGTAGATACCCAGTAGATTATAATCTGTCTTGAATAAATTTATATATATATATATACAAATATGCATAAATATATAAATTTATATATGTATATGTATAAATATATAAGCATGGCTTATGCATTCTATATATGAGTGGAATATTTAGGAAAAAACAAGGCATTTACATTAGTACTAAGTGATCTGAAAATATGACATCAAAATTATTCTATGCTTATTACTGTCTGAAAGAATAAAGTTCCACTTGAGAATTCACATCAATAATCAAGATTAAAAAAAAGAAAATTATCTCTCCATGCCTTCTAGAGTACCACGCTTTAAAACCAAGTCCATTGCATGTGCCCTCATAAATACGGGATTGCATATTCTAAGTGATTGATGTTGTTTCGATGGTGTGTATATTCATTGAATACAATTAAAATATCCATGCAATTTCACCCATTCTTGGTGTAAGAAAATCTTATACATATTTAATGTCATCAAAATTCTCATGAGTGCTTCTAGACAGAGGAGGGGAAGACATTTTTTTAAATATTTAGCACAAATTATAAACAACATGGAAAAATTTTAGAAGTGTATCATTCATGTGAGGTAAAGTGTTCTCCCTCATTATACATTCTGCTGTAAAACCTGAGGATGGCCCTTTAATAAACGACACAATGTTGGCTCATTCAAGGTTTAGGAAAGTATTTTATAGCATTTCAAAGGAGAACACTGCATGCTATATTATGTTTGACTCTATACTGTTTTCTTTTGATTTTTTCATTCTGTTCTGTTTTGTTTTGTCCTATTTTCTTGAAAATAAAAAAAAAGAAAAGTATTTTATAGGCTAAAAGTTTTGAAATTGTTCCTAGCGGAAAATTTAGCCAACCAATTTTCTGCTCCTTTCCCATATTCCAAGACTAACTCTGCTCAATGTTTCAACGAGCCATTTAAAGGTTCTTGATACATAGGAAGCCTGGAACTGAAATACTGAGTTGTGTGCCAAATGAGAGGAGTGAGACTGCGTGTTCTTTTGCCTTTAAATTTTCTTTTACCCTCTCTCCTCCAACCAAAAGGTTCTAATCCTAAATTGAAATTGAATATTCACATGACTTCCCTTCTCAGCCCTATTCCAAAGTCCTATTAACACCCTTGTTAGAAAAGGCTGCTCTGGTAATCTTCAAAGGCCCAAGCTGAATGTTGGAAAAGTGAGAAGAGACCTTTAAGTCAGTCAAAGGTACAGAGTCCTGATCCTGGGAAAAACTGCTCCTCTGGCTTTCCTCTGTCTTTGTAAGGAGTCCTTTTCCCATTCTGCACCTGCTGGATATGTCATGTTCACCTTAGTACAAATACTTTCACATATGTACTTTTGGAATTACAAGGCCATTTACACACAGGAAAAGTCGAGGTTGATTCTACCTTTGTTTTCCAGATAGTAAAACTGAGCAGACAGACCAGATTTTCAGTCATCTTCTATTATAAATCACCAGCAAAGTATCACCTTTGGCAAATGTCTACAGTTCTCTGATCCTCAGTGGCCTTTGTAAAATGGAGACTGAGAGCCTTCCAAGTTCAATGCAATAGTGGCAGGAGATAATGTTTATAATGCCCTTCATGCTGTTCCTGAAACAGTAGCACTCAATACATGGCAGTTGTGCTCCGTAGAATATTATTGTCACTATAATTATTTTGTAGGGCATAGAAGGATAGATTTTCTGCTTGCAACATCCAATACCCTTCTTTTCCTTTATCCCAGGGCTGTAGTTAGCAACATCCCAGTGACCCGCATTGCAGATGAAAGTCTCAGTCCTGAAGCACCTTGTATTCTCCCTCTATTCTTAATGAAATCTAATGACTTGATGCACTGTGTAGATATTAAAAATTCTAAGACACAAACACAGTTGGAAAAATCTCAGAGAAGTAAATGATTCAAATTTTACATAATATTAAAATGACATAATGAAAGATCTCATGAACTTAAGTAACCTTTAAAAGTAAAGATGACTTTGGGTGGAAGGAAAGAAAATATGGATGAAGAGATTAATATTTTAGCACAAGAATGTTTGTTTTTCTTTTCCTCGCCTGCCTCTTTGGTCACTTTGCTTAAAAAAAAAAAGAACAGTTGGTTTTGTTCAGAAGCACACTGTCATGTGAGACTTCCCTTTGACAGTTGAAAGGGAACATTTCCACATGCTGAACAGATTTTTTATTAAAAAAGAATCTTGAGAGTGAATGGCTTAGAAATCATGTTTCAGGAAGATCTGCTTGTGCTGTATAAAATAAGATAGAACCAATCCTGAGGGCAGATTAGTGGACCCAAATCTCCTAAATTTCATCTCATGGCAAGTCCCTGGCATTTACAGTCCTTCACCAGCTCCCTCAGTGAAAACTTGGAAGAGGAGAAAGAAGGTTCTGTGTAGAAAGCCTCCTCTTTCCTTCAGTCTACCTTTTTTCTGTCCACTGAAGGTGTCCCCCTGGTGGTGGTGACAGAATCCTGCTTGGCATTTCATATCATAGTATTTCACACATGGACAAAAACCTTCAATTTTCTGTCCATCCACCCCTTTAATTGCCCTTATAGTCAAATACTTGTTCCTAAGTGAAAGTTAATGGTAAACTGAGCCAGATAATGTAGTCAGCTGGCTTTAAACGTTTTAACCTCACTTGTTATTTTTAAAATTGGCATTCCTTGGGACTGGTTGTATTATTTTTCCATGAAGTCTTATCAGACATGAAGACATTATCTGTCTATTAACAATTTAGTTGCTGGACCATGAAAAAGTGCTTAAACAGGAGTGTCTATTGCATTGCCATGGCTGAGGACTAAGCTCTTTCAATTCCACAGCCCTGCTCTGCCTCCCTAGCAGCAGTGGGAAAACCAGGCTGAGTCAGCAAGTACAGCAACTGGCTTCCTTTACTCCTGCTCCCCTCGCCTTGGAGTCAGAGTAAACATTTAAGCAGTGAGACTTGGACGTTTTGCTTATTTTTAAGGAAGTTTTTCAGATAACCTGCTGGTTCCCCCTTTTGAGTAGGAATTAACTTTCTTTTCCTCTGTCTGCTATGTCAATGTATCCAGTTATCTTCTCCAAATTTCTGGGAACAATAATGCTTTTTATGTTGCTTATAAGGGTAATATTTTTTAAAAATGACTTAGAGCTCAGGAATAACTTTATAGAGGAACAAAAACTGGACTCTAATTGAGGGAGAGAGACAAAGAGAGCAAGAAAATATTCAACTGCCTTTTCTAAACAATGTAACCAATACAATTTTTAGGAAACTTAGAAAAAATATACATTAAGAATCTAAAATGCTACAATTGTTAAATACAAACTGAAAAAAATTGAATGAGGGTAAATCAGAATTTAGTGGTATGGATTTGTGCATCTTACATATTTCATCTGAAATGGTACCTTTTCAGAAGAGCCTAACAGTGTGTTTTGTTCACTATTAGTCACTTGACACTTATAATTTGGCATATTTTCTACACCAAATACATGCTGTTGATGCAATAATTGAGAAAGTATACCTAACAATACTTGGTTTAATTGCACCAAAGTATTTGATGCAACATCCATTGCAAAAAAAATTAGTTCATTACTATAGTGTTTTGGACATATTTTCCACTTTCTAGCTATTTTTTCTAACATCTAATCACTAATGTATTCTTTTGTGTGTTTTCCAAAAGTTTAATAATTTTAAAGAGTCAGAGCTAGACCAGCATATAAACAGACAATATGCAGTGTAAGAATTCTTTGTTAGAAAGGATGTATCTGATAGCAGAATGACTTTTCAAGAGACGTGATTTGATTAGGCATTCAGACAGAGGACATCTGGAAATATGTTCTAGCATATTTGACACTCAGACTGAAGCAGTTCATATAATTTCATTTGTATTGTGAGCATATTTTTCCAGCAGAAAACTGATCATTTGTTTATAAACCTTTAGTTTATAATAATTATTTGTATCACCAAATTTTCCTAGTGGAGAAGGTGGAAGAGATGCTTCAATCAATCCAAAGCATGCTTAATTGTTTCATTATCATTGACATTTTTGAAGGGAAATGAATTGACAAAATGTAACTTTGCATCAGTCAAATATTGAGGTATTTGACTTTTCCCCCCCATGACGTCAGGCACAGTATAACTAACAAAACTACTGCTTTTATCACACCATGTAATCTTGGAACAAACAGCCAGTGAGTTAATATTGAATCCTGGGATTTTTATGAAGCTAATATAAGGCAAAGATTTTTCCATTCAAAGTATTAAGTCACTCGACAGAGGAACAATGTGCTCACTTTGTGTGTCACATTTTAAAACAGTTAATTAGACATGAATGATTGGAAAAAATAAAACATTTGATAAGAACTTCAATGAGGAACACGTGAAGGAACAATGAAAGTTTAAATTCACTCGAAGAGGTGATAAGGGTTTCTTTCCAATACAGAGAGATCCATTTTATGAAAGTTGAAGATCTTGTTGACAAGGCAATACCAGCACCAAAAGGGGACTTGAGAATATGGAAGAATTCAGGGCAAGAAGTTTCTAATAATTTGAGAGATTCAACAAATGATTGTGATTCCTTGCAAAGAAACAAATGTCTTTAGGATGACTAAAATTTTTTAAGTAGTTTCAGATGCGTTACTGGCATATATACTATGTCATCCTCACTATAATCTACTTTCCAATAAAAAGTGATCAAAGTACTTATAGTAAGGGTGTATGTCCAGGTGATCAAGAATTACATTTGGCAAAATTTGACCTTAATGTTAGTGATGATCATTTCTGGCTCTAAAACTGTATTGTCTATGAGACAATCAATGTGTAAATGACCAGGAGAAATATGCAGACTATTTGAGTATGAATCATTAACATTGAAAATATGCATAACAGATATATTACTGAGTCACATTTAAATTATAAATCATCTTTCACAATGTTTACCTGTTAAAATGCTTTCAATACACAGTTGTTGGGGAATTTTTTCCAGTATTCTTGGGAATTTTTTCCAGTATTTACTTGGGAAAAGCAATTCACTTTCCTGAAAGACAGTGTTTCTTCACCATATTCTTTACTATAACCCAAAAAAGTGATTACTTTAAAATGTGGTTGATTTTTCACTGTTAACAAAATATCATTGATATTCCAAGATAAATCAGTCAATTTCTCCTATGATCAACATCTGCTTCTACCTTCTACACTGCCTTTCCTTTTATTCTAC
>RJWT010003139.1:0-37685 GCA_004365215.1 Cuniculus paca | reverse complement strand
AGGGGAAGGGAGGGAAAAGGGGAGGGGAGGGTGGGGAAGGGGAAGGAAGGGAGGGAAAAGGAAGGGGAGGGTGTAGAAGGGGAGGGAAGGGAGGGAAAAGGAAGGGGAGGGGAGGGCAGGGGGAAGGCAGGACCAGGGCCTGTCAATGTTGAGGTTAGAAATGAACAGACTACCTGGATTTCTACTCCATATCTAAATAAAACTTTTGCCACCACTTTGTAAAAGAAAAACCTGCAAAAAAAGCTCAAATGCCTTAGCGTGGTACATTTACACAAAGTCCCCACTTTCCTGCCAGTCTATTCCCCTGCTACACACATTATTAACTATTCCCTCCATGAACCTGGCACATCTGTGGCTCTCTGCTTTGCACATATTGTTTTCTTTCCCTGGCTCCCATGCCCTCCTTTGCCTTCTCCATCTGATAAATACCTCTTTGTCTTCAAGCACAGCTCAAAAGTCTTGTCCGTGAATGACCCTCAGCAGGAAGATGTAATTGGTCAACACGATTGATCTTCTTGCTAATTAATACTATATATTTTTATCAGTCATATGGTGGCTTTTCATTTTCTTACGCATTCACACAGTGAGATGTTTAAGGACATAATTTATGCATCTTCATATGCTCAACATCTAACAATGTATCTAACATCTAACAAAAAAAAATAGAACTGATTTTTTTAACTCTTATCAAAAACACACAGTAAAAAAAAACCTGAACTGGAACCAGTTCAGTCCTCCCGGAGCCCTCTTTCTGCATCTAGCTCAGTTCCACAGGCTCTCTCGGGTGTCCAGAACTGCCAGCTCCTCTGGTACCCACACACCTGGTACACTGGGTACAAGGGAACTTCTTTCCATCTTTCCCAAGCTACAGAAGAATCCTCTATTTGTTTTAGCAGAGAGACGCTTGACTTATTTCACATAGAATTTTTATTAGGAAGAAAATCAAATCAAGAAAAATTCTCATCTGAAAAATCAGAGCATAAAGGTTTGCAGAATGCTTCTTGCTGATCTATACTTAACTAAATAGTCTAGCCTGGCAACCCCCTCTGAGCCTTGCTCCCCTCTCTTCCCTTCCCCTCAATACTGTCTGCTGCAGATAGTAAAGGAGATCTCGGTGCACTGAGCCAAGGTGGATTCGTGTTGGTCCCCTATCAGTATCTAATGCATATCAGGTACCAGGCATGTTCATGTTAGTTATTTCATTGAATCTTTACAAGTTCTTGTAACTTCTGTATTATGAAAATGTTCAAATATATGCAAAGTTGAGAGAATAGCATATAAACCAAATATTCTATTTCCAATTCGAAAAATTATTACTAGCCACTCATATTCCCCAACCCACCAAAACTGAATTATTTAAAAGCAAATCTCAGACATGACAATCTTATCCATAAACAGTTCTGTATCTCTGAAAGATAAACTGTATATTCTCATAATCAGAATACCATTATTACGACTGTTAATCATGATTGTCTACTCAAGTGAATTGACAGAGACCAGGTGAGGCACACTTCTAGGTGTATCTAGGTGAGTCATAAGGCATGACCTCAGGGATTGTATCTGTTTCTCTTCTTTCCAGCCCACTGCCCTTCCACAGCCTTATGGTGAGCAGCTCTGTTCTACCACGCCTTCGGCCATAATGTTTCTGGCTTTGAATCCAGATGACCATGCACCAAAACCTCTGAAACACTGAGCCAAGAAAATTATGAGTGTTGGGTACTTTGTCCCAACAATGGGTAAGGGAGTCAATATAATTATCCAAACTAAAATCAACTGGTTATAATTCTACAACATCTCAAATCTATCAGTCTTCAAATTTCTTGATGTCTCCCCCCCACCTTTTTTTTTTTTTTTGAGTGCTCAACATCAGACCCATAGTTCTGCACAGGTTAGGCATGAACTATCTCAGTGACTTGAGCTACATCCTCGGCCTTCAATCTTTAAAATCCTAAAATACTCTGTTGAGGAAAATAAGGCTTACGATTAACTTCTATAAGGCATGGTGGCTCATGTCTTGGGAGGCTGAAGTATAAATATCGAAAGTTCAGAGCCAGCCTGGGCAACTTAGCGAGATGCTGTCTCAAAATAAAAAGGGCTGGGGATATAAATCAATGGTAGAGTACTTGCCTAGCATGCATGAGGCCCCCAGGTTCAACTTTCAGTAATATAAAATAGTAGCAATAATACTAACAATAACTTAACTTTCTACATCATAGCTAGTGCACATCTCGTTTCTCATTTTTCCATTGATTCCTCTCTCCATTCAGCCCAGCTACCTTTTCATGATGTTTAGAAAAGGCCCATATATTTTTTATTACCTTTACAAAAGTGGCCTTTTCTTTTTTGAGTACTTTTGCTTCAGCTAAATAACATCAACACGTTTCAGTGTTTAAAACTGGAGGGCGACTTTTCCTGTTTTGATCATTCACTGCCCAACAATGTAAAGTGGACAGAAGTCAAAGAAGTCAAGAAAACCAGTTTGCAGGTTATCTGTTGTGCTCTAATGTCTGTGGTTATTCATACTGAGGTCTCCTACAGGGCACTACAGGTGTAATAGAATGACAATGGTGATGATGATGATTTCGACCACCATGGGCAGCTTCTAACAAGGAGTATCATGGATAGTCCCTCCTAGAGAATGGAGGATTACACGATTTTAAAAACAACTTTAAACTTCTTAGGAAAAAAATCATTATCATTGTCTTTCACAGATCAATCCTGAACAGGTAATCCCCCTAGACTTTTTTTCAGTTAAAAAGAAACTTAAATATAAACCATGTTGCCAACTCAAATGACTGCCTATGCATTTCCTATACATTAAAAAAACAGAATTGTAAAGGACTCCTTTCATAAGTTCTATATAAAGATACTTTGGGGATTTTTAAAAATTTAACAATGAAACAAAACCTGTTTGAAAATAATCTTCAAATATATAGAACACAAACCAAATAAGAAACGAAATAGATTCCTTTATACTGACCTTTAAAAATATTGTTCTAAGCTCAGCTGGATCTGCTCTCTTAGTTAAAGCCACCTATAAATAAACATAAAAATGTTTATGTTATTAGAATAAAGCTGAGAAATCAAGCTAGCAGACTGAAGGAAAATAAACTTCAGGTTAGAATTTAGTGGATTTCATTTTTGTATTAAAGTACCAAAATGCCCCAGTGCATAAATTAGTCCCCAAATTTAAAATTACACTCCATATGTGGCTTCTAGAATGATAACATTCTGAACAAGAAACCAGTAGTTAAAGCTCTTAAGATCTAGCTTAATGAATATCATTTCTTAGAAAGAAGAAAAAAAACAGAAGCTGGAACAGATCTACAAACACCTGGCATTTTTAAATTACACTCCAAAGTATGTCCTGTCCTTCCATAGGGGAATATTAACTATTAAAGTACAACCTGTTTTCTAATTACACAAGGAAACATATTTCTTAAAGAAGTCAGTGAAGTAGGCAAATCACATTAAGCAACCTAAGGGAATTACTTCCTACAGCTCCACTACGACAGACACGTATACCTACCTACCTGGGAATGCCAAGAAACTATAGTCTTCCCAACTTTTAATTTAATAAATCAGAAGTCTCCAAAGGTATTACTATTATTCTCCACTTCTAGAAATACAAGGGGCTGTGGTTAGCTTTGATAAAATTTAACAGATTAACTCAGAATGTGTGTTGTGCTTAATTCTCCAGGCCACAAAGTCCAAAAACATCACTGGGGAAAAAGCAAGACAAACTTGAACATGACTGCCTCAGACCAACACAAAAGAGCCCTTATTAGAACCAAACAGTGGGCTTATTCAGCATCCCATCACCCAATCCTGCTGGCAAAAACCGTCATGAGACTGAATTCTCACCAAGCACAGCATTACCCCATGATACAGCCAAGGAGGGGTTCCTGGAACCACCCCAAAGCTGAAGCCATGTCTCTATCCACAGGGAGATTTATGCAAATTATTCTAAATCCCTTCTGTGTGTTTGCAAAGACTCTGCTGAGATCTTTGGACAATGGGTTCTCTGTCTCTAAATATGGAACTGCCTGAGCTCCTTGGCCACCACTGTCATGAATAATTTTATTAACTAATCACTGGAATGGGAGAGGTAATATTGCTGAAACCAGTTGGATGGTCATCTTGTTTCCCAAAGCATGGCTGATAACTTTTCATTTCAGTAGAGTACCTGCAACCACCTATGCTATTATTAAGAGTTTGAACTCTTTTTCTTAAAACTCTGAATTACTCAGTATTCCCAGCTATTCAATAAGGAAGGGAAAAACAGATTATTAACCAACTTGGTCAAGATTAATGATATTGCTAATCTGTAAGTTTCTGAAGAGTTTCCCACTGTGAGGTGAGGTGGGGTGGGATGAGCACTACCAGCGTAGAAGTCAAAAACACATGATCTCCAGGTTGAGGGGAGGGAAATTCCCTCCTCCATGCGAAGAATCCCTCACCTTATGACAGTCTGTCAGTAACATTTTAAAAAACAGCACGTGGCACCTAAAGCTTTCAGCTGGTTTCCCTTTTTAAAGCAGAAGAACTTTTCCACAAATGAACTACTCTTGTTCTATCTGAATATCACATCCTTATAAACCTCCTTCATTCACTATGCCATGTACTTTGTAAGGTCTTTCCTGGCTGATGCTATCTCAGTGAATTTCCCCTGCCCTAAATTCCTACACTGTGCTTACCAATAGCAAAATGTTCATTCAGTGCTCACATCAGAAATACACCTCTGTGAGAAAAACCAAAGTGTTCACTTTGTAACTTACCCAGTATTTAGGGCACGAAATACAAATGAAAACAATCTGTACAGTGAGTGACCAACATTCACAAATAACATCACCTAGAATGCAGACAACTTTATAGTTTTTGAAGCATGACTATTAATTCCTTGGGTCCTCACAACAAATTGAGTCATGTGTGACATATGTTACTGTTCTCATTTTACAAAGGAGAAATCAAACTCAGAAGGGGTCATTTATTTCCCCATGTCTTCTGAGTCTTCAGGTCCCAAGTCTCTTACCTCCTACTGCACTATATTGTAAGCAGCTTCAATTTGACCCTAACTTAACCCAGGAATATCATATACCACACACAGAGAAGTCCAGACTCTCTCAATTTGTTCTACCACTACCTGTATATAGTGTCCATCTACTGCCATGTTAAGGACATGGATTTCATAGCAGACCATCCTTGCACGGGGTGCAGGCCTGATCTCTTAGTGTGACCTTGATCCTCTGAATTCTCAAGTCTCATTTTCCCCATCTATAAAACAGGAAACCTTGGATAGTTGGAAGGATGATATGAGGTAATTCACAAAGGGCTAGCACTAAAAACACTATACAATTAAAGCACTCAGTAAGTGATATCTATCATATATATGGTATTATTTATCCAAAGGTTTTGTATTATAGTCTATCATTCTTGCTCTTAAATAAAACATCTAAATGATGAGGAACCTGATTCATACCTTGGAAGGGAGAAACTGGGAGGAAAGAAGTGAAGGGAATTTATGGTACTCAAAAAACACCAAAGAAACATTGAAGACATTCTAACACTTCATTCCCTGTGTTCTCCTAGCCCCATGGGATGCTATTTCTTGAAAAAAGATCTGAAGTTGCAGTAAATGGTTAATGATCGACAAAGAACTTCTCTGAGGCCCACTGAAACGTGTATTAGATCCTGGGTACTTTCTACTTAAGCACAGGTAACTGTGGACCAATAGGGGGTGGATTCAAAAAAGTTACTACCAGTTTCCTGGTTCATGTCCGCACTAATTCCATCAATTCCCCACTCATCAAATGCTGTGTCGTTACTTGGAAATTCCATTTCTACCTCTAACTCCCATTCTTCTTACTTAGATGTAAACTGCTGTAAAGGAAGAATATTTCCACAACTTCACTGAAGACAACAAAAAATTGTAATGAGAAGAGCCAGTGTTCTGACTGTGCACGTAAATGGATTCTACCTGCTGGCAAAACCAATACTCAGAAAGTTCTATGAGCAATAAAAGGGGAAGCCACAGAAATGCAGTCACCCTTTCTAATAAATTCGGAACAGCTGCTCAGCATGTACACTTAACGTTACACAAGCCTGGAATTATTACATTTAGTTTATTCTTGGGCTTCAGAAGAGTCATCAAACTTTAGATTGTTTCCAGAAGGCCCATTTTCACAACTATATGTATTTTTTTATATACTAATACCATAGAAATATTTACAACTACTATTATTAGAATCTAATTGCCTTATTTTTATGGTTACTCTTTTGAATTTGCATTTGTGAGAATGCAATCCAACATTAAACAAAATTTTTGTATCAAAAATTTTACATCAAGGATCTGGCCTTCAAACACAAAGAGTAAATCACTAAGAAAGAAGTTCATTGCAGATGATTATGAAATATTTCATTTCAGTCAACACAATAAAGAATTCTATACTCAGTCAATTAACATTTCATGCCCATCCCAAGGTTAAGAGGGAAAGAGAGAAGAGTGCTTTACCAGAGGAAAAACTATGCATTAATGTTTTGTACATAAACTGAGAGAAGTCTACCACTGCTTTGTATGAAAATTCCTAGTTAATTCTCTGAATGTATGTCCCACAAGGCAAAACTTGAGAATCATTAAACATGTAACACTTTTGAGAAGAAAAACACTACCTATACTGTGGGGAAACACTCAGACTGAGTCGAAGCTAAGGGGTCTGTGAGTATACCTGAGGATATGACCCCACCGCCTTGCACAGGCACAGAATGGGATATAGTTATGTAGCCATGACTTAGCACTAGACAACCACACTTGCATCAGTGAGGCCAGCGTGTAAGAATGTAAATATGTGACAACAACACGTATAAGAATTATACAATAAAGACGCAGGTTGCTCTTGTGCTCTGCTTGGCTGCCTGCTACTGCTGTGGTGCTGATGTCTTACATATATGTGTTCCTTAAACTACAAAAATCTCCCTTGCCTCCCACCCTTGCAAGTGGGCCAACGTATACTCCTGTGACTAGGTCACTGATAGTGTTTGCAAAACATGCTATGTACAACTCAAGAAAAAAAAAAAACCAGCTCATAACACAACTTCAATAACTGGACTTAAAAAGGACTTGGGAGAGAAGGAAAAATATAGTGACAAGAACCAGAAAGATACCTTTAAGGACAAATTAACTCCGTCTCATTCTAAAATGAATTAGAGCAGTCAAAGGCAAGGGTCTTGCTGAAAAGATTACTCCTATTTACAGGAATATTTTTTTAAACTGGTTTTCTTTTTCCTTTTTTCATTAGTACATATATGCAGTACACGATGATTACATTTATCGTGGAGAGTCTATACATGTGCATAATACATTTTAATTTTTTTGTTGTCTCCTTCACCTCCTATCCCTCCCTGTTCCAACTCTTGTTCCCCTTCCTATTTGCAAAAGCTCTACTCTTTTTTCTTCAATGCTTTTTTTTGTCCCTTTTCCCTCTCTCCCCTCTCCATCTTTTGTTCCCCTTCTCATTTGAAAAAGATCTCCTTACTTTCTATTATATATCTTTTATTTTGCTCTTTATGTTTTGGATTTCTCATTTAAGAGAAACCACGTGATAGTTAAATCTGTGCATCTGATTTATTTCATTTAACACCATGGTCTTGTGGTGCATCCATTCACCTATAAATGCCTCAAGTTTATCTTCTTTATGGTAAAGTAATAAATACCACATTTTCTTTATCCATTCAGTTGTTGATGGGCATACAGGTTTCTAAGATTAACTATTATGAATTTTACTGCTATAAACATGGGTATGTATGTATCACTGTAATATGACTTTAACTCATTTAGGAAGATGCCTACAAGAGACATAATTGCACTGAATGGAATTTCTAGTTTTAGTTTTTTTGAATAATCTCCATACTGATCTCCATAGCTGTTGTACTAGTTTACTTTCACCAACAATGTAGAACAGTTCCTTTGTGCCACAATCCCCCAGCATTTGTTATTATTTGACTTCCTCATGGTGCAAAATTGGGCAACCAAAACAAATACACTTCTCAGAAGAAGTACAGATGTCCAATAAACACACGAAAAAATGCTGGCCATTAGAGAAGTCTATACTGGCTTTCTTATCCTGGAGTCAAGGCATAGCTATAGGCTCACTACTGTAACAAATCGTGGTGGAACTGTGCACTCAAAATGGTTGTTACATCTAAAAGAAGACAGTAGGGACCAATACAAGAAAATCTATAGAACATAAGGGTTCCTCATTTGAAGAATCAAATGCAAAGAAAAGTGAGGCTCTCTTCTCACCCTGGGAAACTCTAAAGATGTGAGACCCTCATCTTCCAGAAGGAATCTTACTCCTCAGATGATTATAGCCTGAATAAGCAACAAAAAGATAAGAATATTGATTCTTTCATGGTAGACACATGAACCTGGGTTCAATCCCCAGTACCACACACACACACATATACACACACAGTCTTCCATATAAGTAACAAATCAGATATTTACTATGAAAATCAGTAGCTCCCTTCAGATCTGTGATTCTCAAAAGTGTGGTGCCTGAACTGCTAGTACCAGTATCACCTGAGAACTCTAATGACATTGGTAGGGTCCAGAAGACACTGTAGGTGGAGCCTAGCAGTCTATGTTCAATAAGCCCTGCAGGTGGTCCTGAAACAAACTTTAAGAACCACAGTTTTAGATGATATGAGGTTGATTAGGACTTCAGCTCTTAGCCCCAGCTGCATGTTCAATTCACCTGGGGGTTTTTAGGTTTTCTCAAAGCCCAAAGTGTATAAAAGATCAATGGAATCCCAACCAGAACCTCCCAAATGGGTGTCCTAAAAGCTCCCTACAAAATTACAAATGTATGTGGATAAGCATAGCACTCACAGCTTAGAATCCAAGGTCACAGCTCTGCTGCTATATCATGAACTGTACAAGCCTGCTTTCCTGCAACAGTATTTCTCCAATCTCCTTCCCAAACTTGAAATATCTGAGTCCAGGAAAGCACAGGCTTACACAATTATTATTTCACATACGAGATAAAAACTAGCAGCCTACAATGTGTACATTTGTAAGCAAACATGCACTAACAGGAAAGGGTGGAATGAGAAATCAAAAGATTCCTGTATAGTCTTTTGTGCCTAAGGAACCAAATGTAGGTGAACTTGAATTCCAATAAGAGATACCCTTTGGTGTAAGATAAAAATTTAGAGGCTGGGGCCACCCTTCTTCTCCAGCCTCCTGCACAATAGAGACTGGACAGTTAAAACTGTACTTCCTAGACTCCCTTGCAGCTATGAAGTCCATAAATCAAATGAAATAGGGTGAGATTTGTAAAACAAAAATTTTAAAGCTGAGGTTCACATTTCTGCCAGAAGGCACCATCAATGCGAGTGCCTGATTTTACTGCAGCTACTTTCTGTCCTCCCATAAGAGTGGCAGCATTGTCTTGAGACATGCACTGCTTAGCAGGCAGTATCCCGGCTGCACAGGAGGCCACTACCCCCTTGGTAGTCTGTTTACTGTGAGCTTCTGGAAGTCATTCCTCATGGCTCAACCTCAAGTGTATTTCCTCACCTTCCCAACAAATTCTGTAAGCCATTTAATATGCTGTAATAAATCTCCCTTGGTTTAAACCAGCCAGAGTAGATTCTGTTCTCTGCAAATGAACCTTGACTGATACAATCGGTAATTGCAAAAGAAAGCTTGAATTCCCTAAAACTGCACAGTTACCATTAACTTGAAGAAAGGAAGAAAGACATATCAAGTTTAAGAAAATGTTTTTATTAAAACAACTAAGTCATTCATCCCTTAGGTTAGTTTCCTTAAATTCTAATAAATGAAAGACAATAATTATGCAAAAAGTTACTGATATTAACTAGTACACAACAAGATGCCAAATGAGTCATTCTTCAAACCACAACATTTCTGTGTAATCAACCCTCAAAAGTTCCTATCATTCAACAGTTCACTTATAAAGCATCAGACGCCACAAATGTTAACCCACTGGGTAATCATACAAGCAGGTCATTTCAGAGGAACTGGCAAGTTTATCAGAATTCAGCAGGCGGTGACGTATGTTCTCTGACTATTCTCTACTATAGACAAACATTAAGCAACTGTAAAATTACCACTATTAAAGGTCCGCTATTAAGGAGCAGGGTATAGCACTTAAGAAATGCATGGCAGTGTCTTCGCTGTAGGTTCTGTTACGCCAAATAGGCTTAAGCACACTGGTTTCAGATTCTACTATCACTGTCACTAAGCTAACACTAACACCCTAACAGATGTTCCCAAGAGTATAAAACTGACAAGAGACAGTATGAATCTTTGCTAAAATAGACATTTTTTTTTCTGATTACATTCTTAACTCTTTATTGAGACAGATCACACTGACATCAACAGGTGGCAGCAACTTTAGGAGAAAGAAAGTCCTATCTGTGCTAACATAGTAACTTTAATATTAACCTTCAGTTTCTTCATCAACAAAATGGACAAAATGGTAATAAACTCTACCTTATCTAGTTCATAAGGCTACTCAACAACCAATTAGGATGAAGGGAAAGCATCTTGTAAATCCTAAACTGATAATGTTGATAATAACTAGATCAACTTAAAGAAAACTAGCTTAGAACAAGATCATGTGACATTTCTAATCCTGAATATGAATGGAAATGAAGGTTCAACATACACTGAATTTAGAAGCAGGCAACAGAGGATGACAGGCTAAAAAAAAAAAAAACAGTTTGTTGAAATGCTATGGGATAACCTCTATTTCATTAGGAAAGTTGGAAAATCACTGAGGCCAAATCTCTACCAGCAGCACCTAAAACTACCCCCAGAATGTCTTGAAAGAAATCCATCTAGGCCTCACACCAAAAGCAGGCCATCTTGGCTGTCTCTCAGGTAAAATGAAACGAAAGCTTCATATACAACCTACATTCTCATCTTGCCCTCTTCCCAACTGATATCTCACATGTAAGAATGTGACTGGCTAAGTCTAGGTCACTCGCCTATGTCCTCACTGCACAAAAAGACAGGAATTGGGCTTTTACTCCAGTGTTGGGAGAGGCGAGCCTTGTACTGTGGGGACTTTCTCTAACACAGAAAGCTGGTCAAGGGATGACGGAAGGCTGGAATCATCAAAGTGAACCTGAGTAGGTCGTCACTAAGCACACATATGCACAATCTCCCCTTCTTTTCAAACAACCCTTTAAGAAGTGGGATTCTTTTCCTCCACAGTTGAGAAAGCTGCAGGCCACACACAGACTGATCTGTCACAAGTTCATACCTTTCCCACAAGGTCACAGCCCATGTGGTCAGGTTGCCTTGGACTAGGGTTTCTCAGCATTTGCTATAGGGTCCAGTGATCATTCTTTGTTGAAATGTCAGGTGCACTGTAAATGTTTAGCAGCATCTTTAGTTTTTATTCACTAGACATCAGTAGCAACCTATCCCCCACCATGCTGTGACAACCAAAAACATGTCACCAGACACTGCCAAATATCCCCTCGAGAGTAACTCTACCTGCCCCCCACCTCAGCTGACAAGCACTGCCTTAAATGATGAGGCTCTACTTGCTCACTAGTTGCAACGTACCAGGCCAGTGCCAGACCCAACAGAGACAATGCCAAATAAATCAGAGGCCCTGACCCATAGGGGAATGGCAGACTTGTCAATGAGTAGCTAGTACAAAGTATGTGCTGATATATGCTATCACAAGGCACAAATGCTGGGAGAAGATCAGAATTCCACTCAAGTTGGGGACCATAGGTGTGAAGTTTTAAATTGGATCATTTATTAGTTACAGCAACAATAACACCCAGCTCACTTTTACTCCATGCCAAGCCTGATGAAAGGCTGTATATCTGATCATTTAAGGTGAGGGGTAATTAAAACCTCGTTTTCCACATGAGAAAGCTGAGGTGTTTCACAGTGTTAAATGAGTACTCATAAATCACATAGCCGGAAATGACTGGAGCCCAGGTCATTTTGAAATTAATTGCAATCCCTGGAGGATGTGCCCAGTTTGATAAGGCTAGTTTAAGGCTATTCTCATGAATCATGACACCGGACAATACTGTAATGGAAACCAATTTGACAGTCTTGTTGATTTAGCATTATTATCCATAAATGCCTATGGTTCAGCAGAAGGCAGACCTGCTTAATGCAGAATATTACTTTCGAGTATTATATGCAGAACTTAAGTCTTAATTTTTTAAAAAGCATCAAGGTTACAGTATAATTAGGAACAGCTGCAATTGTTAATTACTGTTCCCAATATAATTTGTTACATATTAGCAAGTGTCAAATTACTACTGCTCCTTAAATGAATAAAAACTGATTGTACTATTCTGAAGACTGGAATGTGTGTGTTCCTGGTAGGGAACAAAAGAATGTGAACAGTATATGACATATTTATAAAGTGCTGAAAGGCTCTACTTAGGAGATCACAGGTTGCTAGAGCCCAGATAATGCCATAAAAAGTTAAAATGGCTTCTGAGAGAGAACAGAAAACTTAACACAGAGGAAGAGAGCACCAGAAATGAAAGGACAATGGAGAAGTTACTTCTAAATAATACCCTACCTGTTTCAAATTCTGCTCTGCATCAACCTCATCTAATTGAAGCGTAATCAAGAACCCAGAAGGAAGCAAAAGGAAGAAAAGGAGCCTTGCGTACACCCAGGAGATGCATCCCAATGACTGCAGTCTTGCCCTTGCCTGAGCCCTCCTCTAGCCTCTTCCACAGCCCAGGACTCTTGACAGGACTCTAAGCAACCCCTCTGTGTTCAAGTCTACAGCTAACACACTTCTAAAAGCCTGTGCTGTCCCAGGCTCCTTTCTGAACTCTGCAGACATGAGCACTTTGACCTTCCAATGCCTCGCAAAAGTAGATGCCCTTTGACAGAGGAAACTTAGGTACGGACAGGTTGAGTAGTTCACATAGTAAGTGGTAGAGCCATAAAATGAATACAGAACCATGATTTTAAATGTGATGTTGCATAGTCTTTCAGAGGAAAAGAGGAGCATGAGTGCAAGAAAACCTACAGATCAAAAGAAAAGCAAGACACACCAAGCATCTGTGATGTATGTGGCCCTCAGTTACAAGATAACTGAAAAACTATTTTAAAACTATAAACAATAAAGGAAGATGGGTAAAATGTATGCAGAATAGATATGTTATTAAGGAACTGCTGTAATTTATTTTAGATTTGATAATGACATTGGTATTGTGCTTTTAAGAAATTTCCTTTATTGCCAGGTGTGGTAGTGCATGCTTGTAAGCCCAGCACTCTGGGAGGCCGAAGCATGAGGATCACAAGTTGAATCCCAGCTTGGGCAACTTAGTGACTTAGTGAGACTCTGTCTCAAAATAAAAATATAAAAGGCCTAAAGATATAGTAAGGACTCTACTACTATCCAGTAACAAATATGGTCTCTTATTTTCTCTTGTACCAAAAAAAAAAAAAAAAAGGAGACAGTAAAGAGTGAATAAGATGCATAAGCTGGGACAGAGTTAGCAGTGTCATGCTTACTAGGTACCAGCATCCTTTTAGTCAAAAGCAGGAGTGGACACCTGAATCTTGCAAAAAAGATCTCTGAGCTCTGAGCTAATCAGATTTCCTCTGCAGACTGAATTAGCAGATTGGGTCTGAGTAGCAGTGGGTCACACTGGCTGATGAGTTGGAACTCCCAGGATTGAATACCAAAAATGAAACTGGTTCCCTACTTTTCAACAGAGAGAGGGAGAAAGAGAGAGAGAGAATGGGAGATTGAGAGACTGAGGAATTTATTCTAAAATGTATTGTACTAGAAAAACACACAACTGGTATAGTGGCACATGCCTGTAAACCCAGCATTCTGGGATATGAAAACAGAAGGATCACAAGTTTCAGCCCAACCTGAGCAACTCTGTGAAATCTTATCTCAAAAAATAATCAACAACAACAACAAAAAATAAATAAATAAATAAATAAATAAATAAATAAATAAAATAATCAAAGGGCTCAAGATACAGTTCAGTGAGAAGTCACTGGGGTTAATCTTGAATGCCACACAAAAAAGTGATTTCTTATGTAATGTTAATTGGGGAAGCTGGTTTAAAATATTACATACAATCTAGGAACATGAAAGACTTTATAATATAAAGTAAATATGTACCAGTCAAAAATCAAATAAAGAGCTTAAAGGAAAAAATATACAAACAAAATAGCGGGACAAGGTTCTCAACTTTAAAAATCTTCTTAGAATGAATCAATGTGAACATGGAATAATGCAACAGAAAATTGGGCAAAGGTCTAGTGCTAGTGGACATCAAAAATGGGCTAACTGAAATCTCTATGAAACTGTGAAAAGAGAACGCAGGGCTGAGATTTTACTTCTAAAACTGAGATGAGAGACAATGAAAAGAAGATAGATTCCTCCAATTCAGAGTCAACATCAACCACCAAGAAAATGACTGTGAATGCTCAGAAGTGAAGGAAATTCCTTGCCAAAGGGTACTGGAAAGTCAAACATAGACCTGACATCACTCACTCTAAGTCCCTTGATGATCCTGTGTCCTTACTCTGAGGGTGAGCTGACCTGAAATAGCTGCAATGGACATACTGGACCTGCCTGGGAACTCTGCCCTACCCTACAGCTCGCCTCCTTTGAAGCAGCCTTTCCATAGTCACAGGGACTCATCTACCTTGGGACAGCCTGCCCCCTGCAAAGGTCTGCTTACTCTCCCTCATGCTTTCCCCAGAAATTACCCAGGTACAACTCAAGTATTCCTAAATTATCATTTATCTTGGGAGAAGGAGGAGACTAGATAAATGATTAGAAAAAGTCTCTAACAAACCATAGACATGCAGCAAAAGAATTCTTCCCCTTTCACTTTGTCACGGGTTTGCAGTACAAAATCATGAACAATTCAATAAACAGTGTCCCAGCTGCTATGTGACAGGTACTTCAAATGGTACTGCACTCTAGAGAAAGCCTGTCCTCAAAAGTTTAAAATCTAGTGAAAATACACCAGAACCTTCAGACCTCAACATGGTTATCTCACCCAAACCAATAAAACTGAGCCAATATCTGTTATGAGTTAAACTGTCTTCCTCCCAAATTCGCAGGTTGGGAGTCTAACTCCCATACCTCAGAATGTGACTTACTGGATTTGAAGGGAAAGTCTTTAAAGGAGTTACATTAAAATGCTATCATTAAAGGGGGTCCTAATCTAATACAACCAGTGTCTTTACAAGAAATGGACATTAGGATACAGACAGACAGAACCACACAAAGATACAGGAAAAAGATTGCCATCCAGCTACAAGCCAAGGAGAGAGACCTTAGAAGAAACCAACCCTGTAGGCATCTTGATCATACTTTCAAGAGCTTCCAAAATTGTGAAAAAATACATTTCTACTGTTTAAGCCAGAAATGGTACTTGGTTGTGGTAGCCCTAGCAAACTAGTTCAACTATCATTTAATATACAGATTGTTCCAATTGGACTCATCCATTTATCCATTCATTCATTCTGTATCTAGACTTAAGCATTGCATTTGGGTCATGACATGCCTTTGGGAGTTTTCCTTAGTTAGATTCTTTTCATTCATAACACTGAAGTTTTAAAGTCAGGCTAGAGGTCTACTAGAATGTCCTTATTTTCTGGATTGTCTAACTGCTTCCTCGTGATTAGGTCCAGATTAAGAACTTTAGCCAGAACCATATCATAATGCTACATAATGCCAGTCTGTCCCATTCACTGATGATCATTTGGTATAGGAGATCTGCCTATTATATACATTTTTCCCCTTTGTAAGTAGTAAGTTACTTACAGTGAGATACTTTGAGACAATGGGAATTCCAACGATCTTTTACCAAAGGGTTTTAGCAGTCTGCCATCACTGATACATTCAAAACTTAGAAGACTTATCAATGAAAGTCCATGAGTTGATTATGTCTGAATCTTGATTAGAACAAACCCACTACAGAATTTGTAGCTCAAGACATAGGTTTTAATGTTTTCATGGATGCTTCAAGAAATGGGAATGAGAACTAAGACCACTTGTGAGAAGTGCAAAGAACTCTGCCCATCAATACAGAGAAATTACACAAAACATTCCATATCTGACTAAGCTCTAAGTTACATACTCAAACATGTAAGCAGGCCCCTACTTTTTCTCCTGCTATACCACTGTCACAGTTTTATGGGAAGGAATCTGGGGATTGTGTATGTTCCCTAAACATGTCAAGGACATGAGAAGGGAGTGTGAGGTAACAGCAAAAAAAGCACCAAAAGTATTAGATGCACAGCCAATATCAAGAAGGATTTAGCATTCTAAAGAGTGAAATTTTATTTTATAGACAACAGAAGCCACACAGTGTAACAAGGCAAAATAAAAGGCAATGCAGCACACTGATCATCACCACTGGGAAGGAAGGCATTGCCACAGGCACTTGATGGGGAGGAAGGGCAGAGCCTTGGGCAACATTAACATTCCAGGAGATGCACAAAGAGAAGCCTGCACAAGAGAACGAAGGCAGACTATGAGAGGTAAGAGGCCAGCCACGAGAAGATTCATCATGAAAGCAGATGCCCAGAGTTCCAGGAAAAGGGTGGGCACACAGTCACAAGAGGCCACAAATGAGGAGGACAAGCTATTAGTACTGAAGTGATAGTTGGTTTTTAGAAGATGATGGCAAAAAAAGCACACAGGCAAGGTTCATTTTCAGGAGTTTTAAGTATAGGTGAGTAGTAAAGAAATAGAAAAAATACAATTACAATCCTTAGGCAATTCCCTTAAACACTAACTCAAACATGTGCTCCAAAATAATACCCTGGCCCCAATGTGTAATCAAAGTAAGCCTTAAGAAGCCTAACATTTATACAGAACATTTTTGCTATGTGCTTATTTCTGTTTGAAGAAAAAAAAAAAACAACTAACTTACAGTGAATCCAAAAGGTGGTGCACCCTTAGATTAAAAAGGCAGCCACATTTAGCTACATGGTAATAAGAATTTCAAATCAATACTACCTAAACTTTCATGTGTACATTATCTCCTGGGAATCCAGATAAAATGCAGATACTAATATAGGCCTATAAACGCCATTTCTAATAAGCTCCCAAGTGAAACCAACACTACTGCACAATACAATATAATACTGCAAAAGTCCCAATGGCAAGGCTCCTGGTGGGCCACAAGGAGAATGTGGCTACTAAAGCAGTCGTGCTGATAGCCCATTAGGGTATTTAGTGGATTAGGAGTTTTAGCAAATCATACTATGTTTTGTTCAGATAGGTCAGTAATACCTTTGTGCCCTAGTATGAAGTTAAGTGGAACTGTCCCGCAGACTCCAACAGACCTATCTTGACATCCCTTTTGCACTTCATGACTCCCAAAATGCTTTCACATGTTATGTCTCATATGATCATGACAGATGCCACAGATGGTCCATTTTGCCATCTGGTACCCAGATGAGTACCCAAAGAAGTTAGTGCCTATCCAAATTCTCAACATAAGTGGCAGCAGAGGACTATGATCCAGTTTTCTCTTACCTTCTGGTCCACAGCTTTTTCACCAGAGCCAGTGATCAGAAGGGAAAAAAGTCCTGGCAACCTCTTCCCACATACAAAAATAGTGCAGAGCTTGATAGGTAGCTGGGCCCTCTGCAGCTCCACCTACAACTATGACCAGGTTCAGGAATGATGCCTACAAATCACAACACATCAATTCTGAAAAGCTACTAAGCACACACGTGGGGCTTCAACAGTCTGCTCAAATCAGGTTTCCTTCTATAATTCGCTTACAAATTGTACTGCCCAAGTCTTGTGCAAAAACTATCTTACCATAAAACAGTAAGTGTATCATGAAATATCTGACGCTTATCGAGTGAATAATTGTCATGGATAACATATGGAAACCATGACTACATGTAGAAATCAAGACAAATCTACCAGCTAATAACTGTCATTAAATAGAGTGGTTTATTAGGTTGCATTGCTAAGAATTTCAATTCCGTCAACTGTGCAATTGTGTCAGCAATGAAAGCCAAAAGGAATAATCCAGGCCTGTCTTGCACTCAAGCAACTACACGGCACATTTCCAAAAGAACAGGTGAGTATGGTACAAATACTGTGTTATACACTGCCGACCAACAAACCGGACCTTCACACTACAAATCAACTACTAGTCATGATTCTGAGTTATCAGAATTCTGACATGAGGGACAGCATTTAAATGAGCTGGTTGGGTCCAACATGCGATCTGGTTAGGTCACGAAGTTTGTGCAGCTGACATTAAATACTTTGTTTAGGGAATTGCACTGGAGCAACAGGGCACATCCTACTCGCCAAGGAACCAACACACCAGGGTGGGTTCACACTTTCCTCTCCCCCAAGGCCCACCCCACAGCAACCCAATGAAGTGTAGGTGCCAATGAGGCAGCAAATGCCAAGCAAAGAGAGAAGGAAGGAAAATGCTCATCAGGCCTAATCCTCATAGATAGAGGGAAACAAAGGAAGGAATGGCTCTCTGTAAGAACTCATCACAAGCAGAAGGTGGTCACAGGGTAAAAGGTCTAAGAGTCACAGGCACTGAGAAACAGTCATGGCTCCTCTGGCAATGTTCCAGATGAACTCAAGAAAGAAGCGGGGTGGGGGCAGGGATTTAGCTCAGTGGCATAAGTGCCTGCCTGGCAAGCGCGACATCATGAGTTTGATCCCCGGCACCAAAAAAAAAAAGAAAGAAAAAAGAGAGGAAAGGGAGAAAAGGAAAGAAAGGGAAGGAAAGGAGGGGGAGGGAGGGAGGGAGGGAAAGGCAGGCAGGCAAACAGGAACTTGTACCCTAATTATCCAACACTTTACATTGCCTTTCAGCCCTCCTCACCAACCTCCAGTCCTCTACTTGCTGACCAGTTCAGGAGACTAGCACCCCACGGCTCTGGAGGACCGACTAGCCAGGAGAAGGCTTTTGACCAGAGCCTTTGCAATGCTTCCTTCTCTGGGCACCTAACTGGATTATAGGAAACCACTGAGACTTTTCAGGAGACAAAAAGAGCTATCAATAAATTTTGGTGATGAGCAATGCTCCAGATTAAGTGCAAAACTGTATAACCTTGATGCCTAAGTACCCAGGGAATATGAGCAGGACTAAAAAAAGTCTCAAGAAAGAAGAAAACTAGAAGTAATAGTGATCCTCCCTTGAATAAATACATGACATTTAGCTGACTTGTCTCACGTCACTGCACTCCTTCCTTATCCCAAGGAGTCAGAGGATCGCTTGAGGCATATAATTTGGAACAGTGATTGTCAAACTTCTGAAAATCCCGGCATTCAGGCCACATCAGACTCCTATTCAATCAGAATTGGAATCCGTAGGGTGGGACCCAGGAATCAGCACCTTTTCTACCTGCCCACGTGATTCCAATGGCTGGGACCCACTGACGCAGAACAATGGTAAAAGCAATGGAGTTCAAGGGACCTGGGATCAATATCAAATTTTCCTGGGAGTCCATTTTTCTCCCTGTAAAAGAGTGTTAACAGAACTGGGGAAAGGAAAAATGAAGATCATGTTACACAAACTCCAAGGCTCATGCAGCTCTAACAATTTGGCGTTTCTTAAATCCTAAAATCCAAATGTTAATGGGACCATGGAAACCTGCTGTCTCAATACTTATTGCATCATGGTACCATAAAAAGGAGTCAGACTTTCTTTCCTTTATTTCTAAGCCACCCCCTAAAAAGCTCTGATTTTTTAAGACATCATCAAATACCAAGATTCTTCCTTCCTTTCTTTCTTCTCTTTTACTATAAGGGAGAGAAAACCCACCACATGAAGAATACTCCATCACCACAAGCATATTTTCTTCTCAAAACAAACATCACAGGAGGGTTTTATCACTGATGAGACATGTGCAAACCATGAAAGTTAATATATAGACCAAGCCCTACATAGTAGACACTAAATTACAATTTTTATAAAGGTATATATCTATGACAGGTGACAGTTGCACAACTCTGAATACACTAAATAACAATAAATGGTACTTTAGGTATACAAATTATATTTGAATAAAGCAGTTTTTTTTTTTAGAACAGGCATATAACAATTACTGCCCTGCTGGGATTTATGATATGGAAAAATGGGAAAAATATACTAGCATAAAAACACAACATGAAAAAGTCTCTATGGAGTGATAAAGGTGTTCCTATATAAAAATTACTGGGCTGGTATGATCTGGAAATATACAGGCCCATAATCAATGGCTTGTGAATTCTCATAGGTGCATCTTTATAAATGGAATTCCTCATAAGGTCCAGGTGGGGAGTACAGGGCAGGGGTTAAGAAGAGCAACTCTGAAGACAGACTGGCAGGGTTCAAAGCCAGGCTGGATCACTGACTTGCTCTATAACCTTGAGGAATTACTGAACCTCTGTTCAGCTGCTCACATATAAAATAAGGACAAAAATGCAAAGCATCTACTTTTTGGTACTGTGAAAAATTGAGTTCTTACATGTAGAACACTTGGGGAGGTGCCTGGTTCATAGTAAGCACTGAACAACCCTAAATATGGTCTGGTTAACATGGAAACACCTAGCTGCCCTCTTCAGCCGTTGCCACGCCTTTCTGATATGCAGTACTGCATGCCACCGGGCAGACAGCACAATGGTGGAGTACTGGCTCTGGAGCCCAAATGGCAGGATCTGCTTCTAAGCTCCAGAGTTTAATTATCTGGGACCCCGATTGTCACCTTTTGTTGGTGTTTCAAGGTTCATCTATAGAGCAGGGATGATAGTGTAGAACTCAGAAAGCTGTTAAGAAGCATTAAATGAGTTAAGTGGAACCCACCTAGAACTGAACTCAGTATCCAGTAAGCACTCCACAAGCATTAACTGCTTTTATTATCTATTATTATAGGCAGCTACATTAGATAGGAATTAATATACAGTCAGATAGGGACTGGGATCTCAAGGAAGTCAGCAGAAAAATAAAGACATCAGAATTGTGGCTGGAGATGCATCTGTTAAAGACTAGGCCTCAAGATAAAGATGCAATCGCCAGGCCTCCATGCCTCCCTAAGGGATAAGCAGTAACTTAGAATCGCACTATAATTAGTATCACCTGGTTCAGTAAAGTCCAGATAAGACATCAGTCACCCAGATGTGTGACCAGAACCTCTGTACCATTTCCCCAAAATGACTTTGCTCTTTCATATACCCTTGCTACGTGACCTGCTTCCCCAATGGATTAGTTAGCTAAGTAGCTGTAATCTTTCGGTTAAATATAGTTTGACCCACACTGTACTTACCTTGTGATTTTCTGCCTACCTCATGATTTTGCTCTATAAATATTCTCAGAGAAGTAGCCTTGGTGACAATGCATTTCCTGGAACCCTCCTGTCTCTTAGGAGCTATCGTTCAATAAATTTTTCCTACTCTTTAACATCTGTTGTTCCTTAGAATTCATTCTTCAATTTTGGATAACACAAACTCAGCACATCTGACATCTAACAGATTGGAAGTTATATTTGCCCCTATATTACTATCCTCTAACTGTAGCATGTACTCTCGTTTCCCTGCCTTGTCTATCCTGTTTCTGATCACTGCATTGGATCTTTCCTCTTGCCTATTCATCCTGTTTTTAAATTTTTTAAATTTTATTAGTACACATTTGCAGTATATAATGTTTATGTTCACCTTTGGAGGGACATACATGTATTTAACACATTTTAATTATTTTTAATCCCCTTCCCTCTTTCCCCACCCCAACATATAATGATTACATTCATTGTAGGTGGCTCATACATGTGTAAAACATACTCCAATTCTTTCCACATCCCCTCTGACCCCTACCTACATCTATTGCTCCCACATCCATTTGTAAAAGATCTACCCTTCTGTTTCACCTCATCTATTTTTCATTTTTCTCTACACTTCATTTGTACTGTGAATTTCTCACATAATAGAAACTGTATGGTACTGAAGCATATGTGTCTGATTTATTTCACTTAACATAATGTTTTCAAGTTGCATTTATTTTCCTACAAATGACTCAAAATTTATTCCTCTTCATAGCTGAGTAGTATTCTATTATGTATAGAAACCATGTTTTCTTTATCCATTCATTTGCTGATGGACATACAGGCTGATTCCAAGATTTAGCTATTTAACTGGTGCTATAAACATGGGTGTACATGTATCACTGTAATATGATGTCTTTAATTCTACTGGAAAGATGCCTAGAAGGGGAATAGCTGGATGAACTGGAATTTTTATTCTTAGTTTTTTGAGGAATCTCCATTTTCACTTCCATAATGGCTGTACTAGTTTACGTTTCCACACCACCACGGTAGGAGGTTTTCTTTTGCAATCCCCTATTCTTTTGCAGATACCACCACTTCTGAGACATCTTCCCCAGGCCCACAGATATGGGCTCCTGCCTGAGACTCCCAGAGCCCTTGTAGTAGGGTATTTCCATCAGGGAACTTAGTCCCTGGTGTGGTGTTGGTTTTCTTGAAGGCTCAAAGTCCCAACTCATTTTAGTATCCTCAGTCTTGTACCATTTTCAACACTAAAAAGAATACAAAACAATTCCAAATGAATCAATGAGCACAGTCATAACTCATCATAAAACAATCGTAAGTGTACTTGTCAGGCCAAGTTTTCATTATTATTAATGGTTTAATTTGTTAAAAATTTTCTTTCTTTTAGTTCTAGGCTAATCTCACCCAAACGACTCATCCATATCCAATTTTTACACCTGAACATTTCTCACTACTGAACTCAAGTGAGCATTCTATAGCTTCCAACAGTTTCATGTAATTTAATTTTATCATTCTCAATGTATAATCTTAACCAATGATAGAGATTCTACACTAAAATAAAAAAGAACCAGAGGAGAAAGCACCACGATTTAACTACTTCCCACCTGACCGTGAGGGTCACATAGGCAGCGCACCTGTTCACATACTGACTATCCTGTCCACCAGTCAATTCCGTACTGAATACATTGGATAAAATCGTCGTTTTTGTATTTCCTGTTACATTATCTTATAAAAATTAATGAAAAAATAAGCAATTTTTGGTCATCCTATACTGAAATAACTGGACTGGTAAGTGGTTAAAAATTCATGGGGAGTTTTTTGTTTTTTATGGAGCTCAGTAAAATGTAGCTTTAGAGCCGGGCGTGCTGGCTCACGCTTGTAATCCCAGCACTCGGAAGGCTGAGACAGGCGGACCCTTGTGAGTTCGAGACCAGCCTGGGCTACAAAGTGAGCTCAAGGCCAGCCTGAACGGCATAGTGAGACCCCGTCTCAAAAAACAGGGCTGGGGATCTAGCTCAGCAGTCTAAGCGCCTGCCCAGCAAGCGCAAGGTCATGAGTTCAATCCGCGGTGCCGCAAAAAAAAAAAAAAAAAATGTAGCTTTAAAAAACTCATTTTCATTTTAATGCAAGCAGGGCAGTTTTGGAAATATCTCAAAATGGCACCAGTAGTACAAACGGATCTAACAAGGAAACAAGAATTATTCCCATAAGATAGTGAAAGCTTTTTGAGTTCATATAAAAAATACTGACTTTCAGATCAATGTTACTTCATGAACACAACAAACACTGTACTGTATCTCTTCCATTGTTAAACAGTAACCTTGGTAGTGGAAATCAAAACAAAAAGTGGACCAAAGATTAGATTCTCAATCTTAATATTTAAACTATTTAAAGGAAATGAATGATTAGTTACATTTGAGTAAGTACAACCACCAAGAAAATTAAAAGGAGATAACATGCTTGCAAATGACTAGTTGTGGTTACCACCCAGTCTGCTTAACTACTCAAAACAATTCACCACAGGGAATGTAGTAAAGGTTGGAATTTTCCTATGGTTTCCAGAGTCCCCAAGTTCTCTGCCCAATTTCTTAATTGAGGCAGATGTCTCTCCTACTCAGGTTTGACTTTTCAAAGGAAGCAGGTAAGGTTTATTTACATCTACAGCTCTGTGTTCAGCTCACAGCACAGAATGAACAGGATGCCCAATGCTGATGAATCGCTAACCAAAAAGCAACTCAGGAAGGGGCACCTTTTTTTTTCCTTTAGAGAGAGAGAGAGAGAGAGAGAGAGAAAATGTGTTTAAGTACCTCGTGCTGGCTTAGAACTCAGGATCCTCCTGCCTCAGCCTCCCAAGTGCTGGAATCACAGACATGTGCCACCACATCCAGCTGTGGACAATCATTCTTGGACTAAGACCAGCACAGCCTCCTTTTAAGGTTTCATTTATAACACTGCTCTTAAGCTACAATAAGAAACACTAAAACAATCTTGTACAACACACAGAGATATATTTGTGGCTCTGACATTGTTTCAAATGCAGTTCATATGCAGCATACAAAAGGACACAAGGAGAAAATGTCCCCAGATAACAGAACAAGGAGATTGTACTTCCCAGTGACTGATCTCAGATTATTTTCTCTTTGTTTTGACTGCTAAAAATGCAGTTAGCTCCAGCAAGCACATACTTGTTTTCCGCTAACCTTAGTCCTGGCTTCATCTTACTCTCTTTATGCTATTTTTCTTACCTACTCTGATTTGATTCTGACATGTCTCGTCAGATCATAAATATCTGTACATTGGATGCAACCCATCAGAAATCCTGGAAAGAAGTGACTGAATAAAACTGCAGGTTCCTCAATAATAAAAGTCTAATTTTTCCAGATCTTTATTCTAGGGGAAAAAAAAAAATCAAGCACCCTTAATACACTGCAAAATTTAAATAAATAAATAAATAAATAAATAAACCAACCAACCAAGCTGGGTGTGGTGGCACATGTCTATAAACCCAGCATTCTGGAAGGCTGAGACAGAAGGATCCCAAGTTCCAGCCCAGCTGGGTAACTTAAGAGACTTCGCAAGACCCTATCTCAAAATTTATAAAAGGGCTGGGGTTGTGGCTCAGTGTGAAGATTCTGGGTTTGATCCTCAGTATTGGAAAAATAACAAAATAAAAATACAATCAAAACGGTCCTGCTGACAAGATACAGTAATGCACACCTACCATTCCAATTACTTGGAAGGCTGAGGCAGGGATGGCAAATTTAAGACCAGCCTGATCAACTTAGAAAAACCATCAAAAAAAAAAAAAGCTTCCATCTCAACCTATTTTACTTTAAATTAGTGAAGTATTATACTCCATTTCTAACTATGCTCAATTTCGTTTCCCCAATTATCTTGTTTCTAAATACAGTAAAATTATTTAATTCTTGGGTGGGTATTTATTCCCACCTCCTATAGAAAACTGATTCATACCAAGCTATGTATTCTAACTACATAAAATTTAACACAAATAAAAGACCAAGGGGAACTGGGCTTGAAAGAATGCACCTTCCAAATGAAATATATACATACGCAATCTACGTGCTGCTCATACACCTATGCTCAGACACACCCAGCGCACACTCCTAAAAAACGAGACTCAAAAGGCCACCTTAGGTCACGACGGCCTGGGAATCTAAGGAAGCCCGCAGATTTGGGGAGCCCTCTTAGATGTAAGTCACAGAGCACATATTTGTCTGCTTACAATCTCCATTGCAAATGTGATTAGTCTGCTTGAATAAATAGAGGAATATGATGTGTGGGCCATGCTTTCCTCTTGAGGGTTATCACAGAGTTTTGATTAGGGACAAACGTTTGAAATGTGAGTATATTTAAGTTCACTGCACTTAAAATGAGCTGAGACGTTGTATAGTCTTGATTAAAGTGTTGTCTTGGTGAACTTAAAATTAAAAGCGATAAATTCCACTGATTCAAGTGACTGGGCCTAACTACGGTGTCCCGCCAGAAGAGTTGAAAGGCGGTCCAAAGAGACTGCAATGGTGTCCAGGTTCCAAGCCCGGGTGGGAGAGGCGAGCGCAGCGCCGCCGCGCCGGGTTGGTGAATGAGTCACAGCACTCGGAGCTCCCCGTCGGGCTTCGCAGGAGTGGCGGGCTCCGCGGCCGCGCGCTCTGCCACTGCCCCAGCAGCTCCCGCGGGCGCCGGCTCGGGCTGCAGGCGCTGTCAGCCGGGCCGCAGCCGGCAGCGGGGGGGGCGAGGGGCCGGCGGGGTCCCCGGCCGGCGCGCGCCCGCAACCCAGGCTCCCAGGCAGCGCCGCGGCAGTCGGGGCGCCTCCCCACCCGCGGGAGGCGGGGCCGCGGCAACGGGGGGCTCGGGCTCGGGCCCGGCTTCGGGCGGCAGCGGGCCGCGCGGCCTGGAAGGAGAACGCGGGGAGCCGCGGGCGCCCGAGGACGCCGCCGCCCGCCGCCCTGCCCGGCCCGGCCGAGGGGCAGTGTCCGCGGCCCCGGCACGGCCCCGCCGCACACGTGCGGCCGGCAGGGCAGCGCGGCCCGGGGCGGCGTCCTCGGAGCCCGCGCCCGGCACCCGCTGGCAGCGCCGCGCGCCGCGCCGCGCCCCGGCCCCGCTTACCTTGGCGGCCGCCATGCTGCGCGGCTGGGCCCGCGGGACGCTGGCTGCTGCGCTGGGCCGGCGGGCGCCTCACTTCCCGTCCCGGCGGGGGCGGCGATTCGGCCGGCGTGCGCGCCGCGGCCTCCCCACGCCCTCCTCCCCGGCGCGGGCCGTGCGGGCGCCGCCCGCCCATTGGCTGGGCCCGGCGGGGGCGTGCGTGAGCCCGCGGCCTCTGCCCTGCGCCCGGCCGGGCTGGCGGGGCGGCGCGGCCCGAGCACTGTCCTGCGGCGGGGCCGGGCCGGGTGCGGGCGTCACCCGAGGACAGGTGACCCGGGGAAGAGGCTGCCGGGCTCGGCCCGGGAGGTGGGGCGCTGGGGCACACACCTAGCCCGGTCCTCCTGGTCGCTTTCACAGGGACTGCCCTGCTCTCTCACGCAGTGGAGCCCGCGAAGCCTGCAGTCCAGGTGCCTTGACGGGATGGAAGGGAGAGCAGCACGGACTGCTAGCGAGCCTACTTTTAAAATCTGATCTGGCAGGGTGAGATAGTGTAGGCTTGTAAGCCCTGCACTCAGGAGTTCAAGGCCAACTCGGGCTACGTAGTGAGAGTCTGGTTTGTGCCAGGCACTGTCCTCACTTATGGGAACCTTAGAATCACGAGTTGGTAACGGCCTTAGACAGGCCAAGGGCTAGGGAGAAGGCAGATGCCTAAACGTTCGCTTCTTCCATAGAAGCGGTGCAGGCAGCAAACTATTCCCGGGCACACTGAGAAGCCCCAGCTTTGAGTTGATACCTGAGCTGGACATAGGGAGTCAATCCAGTGAGAGGATTGCAGGAGTGCTCTCTCCAGAGAAAACTAGAGACGCTGGCCCAGTGATTGCAGGTGAACTTAAATTATCTGTCTGGGAAAGAACCTGAGCTGTGGAAGTGGCAGGTGGCAGACAGTGACCGTATCACAAAGGTCTGTTCTTCCAGAGCACTCTTGCTTTGTAGATACCCTTTAACTACGCTCTGAAACTATCCAATTTTCTTCAGCTCCAAAAGACACCATTGCCACTTAGATTGCTAGAAAGGATATCCAGGCAAAATGCTTGCAAAGAACATCATCTACAACGCATTGTAGGCATGTTACTATAAACTGTAATTATGATTCTTTACGTGAGTTGCATTTTGCAAAGGTATTGACAAGCCTGGTAAAGGGCATGGTACCACAAGTAAAAGGAGCACCATGTAAATGAAAAGGTCCTAAGTTCTGGCTCTACCACTGAAGCCAAACCATTCGGGGACACAGAGAGACCCTCAGTTGCAGTCATTTGGTTTTGGAATCGTAAGAAATGTCAGATCACATGTGACAAGCCTTCCCAAGAGCCGGCTAAAGATAGGTCGGAAGTGAATATAGCCTTGCTTCTTGGTAGGAAAAATGAGAAAGCTGTGTCAACATTTTTAGAGTGAAGAAGGAAGGAAGGGGAGGCAGGAAATGAGTCAGGAGGAAGAAAATAAGACACCTTGGGAAGGTGTGATTGAAAACAAATCCCCAAAGCTTTGAAATATGCTCTGTGAGCAGAGCTTTAAACTGCTAGCTCCTGAGAGCAGAGCGAAGTGGTGGCTTTCTGGAGGCGCTAGGAGAGAATCCATGTCCTTGTTCTTTCTACCTATATTCCTTTGCTCATGACTTCTCCTTTAGAGCTGGAAACAGAGGGTTCCATTTCCATATTACATCACTCCAATCTCCTGCCTCCCTCTTCTACATTTAAGGACTCTTGGGGTTACATTGGGAATTACCCAGATAATTTGGAATATTGAGTTTAATTGACTACTATGTTAGCTAGAGCTGCCATAACAGAGACTGGGTGACTTAAAAACAGGAATTTATTTTCTCAGAATTCTAAAATCAAGTCATTGGCAGGATTAGTTCCTTCTGAGGCCAATCTCCTTGGCTTCTAGAGAACCATCATCTCCCAGCTTCTTCCTGTTGTGTCTGTCCTGTTCTTTTTAGAATGTGACACTAGGCGTATTGCATTAGGGTCCACCCTAATGACTTCACTTTACAATAATTAGCTCTTTAAAGACCCTACTACAAATACAGTCATCTTCTGGGGTATTGAAGATTAAGAATGGTGAAAGGAACAAAACTCAGTCCAAAGTAATAACTTTATTTCTGTTTGCTACTTTAGTAAGCCTACGCCATGTAATATAATATATTCACAAGTTCCAGGGACTGGGACAGGGGAAAGTTTGAGGAACCATAATTTGATCTGACGTATCTTGTCCTGAAAGTGTTATCACCATGTAACAAATCTTACAGAGATATTAGTTCTTAAAACAGAACATTTGGTACCTTTAACCATAGTTCCATATAATCCTGAATAAAGCAAAAGTGACTGCTTTAGGGTAATTACCTCAAAAACAATTGGAAGTTGAATCCAGTTTCTAGGGCCCAGAACCAAAAAACCCTTTGGTCTTATATCAACCCTATCTGTTTCTGTGAATCCAGGTACAGTCCTGTGGGCCCAACAGTGCCATTCAAGCTGGTGACAAATCCACCTTGGGCCACATGATCCCTCAGGGCACTTAGAAGTACATCACAGAACAGCCAGGTACCTCAGCAGCCCATTGTCTGACCAGCAAGAAGGCACAATGGCCAGTGGGCCAGTGTTGTACATGGCAAGCTGTCAGCCCCAGCCATGCCACAACATTTCTCCTAAGTGCAACAACTCTTTTGCAAGAATTTCTGAAATTAGCCAGGCATAGTAGTGCACGCCTATAATCCCAGCACTCAAGAGGCCGAAGCAGGAAGATCAGAGAGTCTGAGGCCATCCTGGGATCCACAGCAAGATCCTATCTTAAAAGCAAAAGAATTCCTTTAACACTTTATGAAGAATTGTACAACATTTCAGTAATTAGCTGCTTGGTAAAACAATCTTACCAAAATGAGTTTTTGTTTTGTTTACAAAAGAGAGTTTTTTCTCAAGGCAGCCAATCCTGGGAGTACAAGAGAGCCTCAGTGACTGGGTTTAGAGGCATTCTTGAGATAAAGAAGCAGTGTGGTCTAATGCATGGAGGAAGGTGAAGAGAGGTAAGCACAAGTGGTAAATGTTATAATTTGTAAAACAAAAATAAAAAAGTACTCATTTTGCAACATTGCCATAAGTATTGAATTGAATGAATATAAATCATTTGGCACAGAAGAGTATTATTATACAATTAATATTAATAACACCACAATACTAATAATACACTAGAGTGAAAGTGTCAGAATAATTGTTCTGAGACTCATCTGAGGCTGAAGTTCCATCATTCTGTTACACAAATATAAACCATTTATGCCCATGATTTGCTATGTCAGGGCCTTTCAAAGGCAAGGAAACAGAGCTGTGAGGAACAAAGGAGACAGGTCAATTTAGAAGAAATGGAAATTTGAGTCGGGGTATACTGAGAATTGAACCTGGGACCTTGTGTACTGTATCATAGGCTCTAGTGCTGAACTACAGTCAGCCCCAATCCTACTACTGAAGCTGGAAATTTAAACCCAGATGAAGTAGAGAACATGAAAGCATTCAAGCATTTAAGAACAAACTATTGGTGTCAGCTCGAGTTTTCCAATTTGAAGATACTGGATCAGACTATTTCTGTCTGAACTTGTCAGGTGGATTCAATTTACTACTCCAGCCTCAGGGCCACCAGTCTTAGCAGTGCTTTAACTTACTTCCTGCTGCTGATGCCTGAGTCCATTAGGGATCCAGTACTCAAAGCAGAGCAGCACATCCATCCTCCAAGGACTTCTGCTGCTGGCAGAGCTAGGTCCCTTTAGCTTGTAATGCCTGGAGCTTGCTGTGTAGTCACTGCTTCTCTCAAACTTGCCATCCTCCTAGTCAAACCTCCTAAGTCCTGGTATTATAGGCGTGTGCTACCATGCCTATATAATGAAACTCAAAACACAAAATACATGGTCAAAATGAAATTTAACACTTATCGAAAGAGACAGGAAAGCCAAATTCTAGCCAAATGTCTGTCTTCTAAGGCTGCCCATAATGTGGCCCCATCATGCTTCAGGGCCTCCCCTTACCTAATCTCCTGCAGCCTTCAGTTTGTCTGCACACCAAGCTCTCCTTGGCCCTGAGGCTCCCACACTTGCTGTGCCTTCTGCCTAGCTTTCTGCCAGCCCCCTCCTAGACTGACTTTCTCACTTTCCTTGAATTCTCTTTCAAAGAACTTTCTTGTCATTGTTTACCTCTCTCTTCATCCTGCCTTGTCTTTTCTGGCACTTACTGCAGAGAGTAATTATTTTTAGGTCACTTGTTTTCTTAGCTTTGCTGTCAGGAGATAACATTCAAGAACAAGACTTAGGCTCAATGGGAAAAGCAGTGGCCTGTCCCTCTCAGGTGACCTTGGGACTTTCCATTGATAAATAACCCAATTCATTAACTCTATCAACATGGTCAAAAGTAACTGGAGACTTGATAGGATTGACTGATCTGGATTCAAGTTTAATCCAGTTCTGCCACATGGCAACTACATAACAGTGAGCAAATTACTTCTCTGTAGCACTTAGTTTCTACACCAATGAAAGGGGTCAGACTGATATTGAAGAGGTGAAACCCAGTACTAATGTTCCATTTCTTTTCCTGTATTTGCTTAGACAGCCAGTCAACTTCAGACATGAGATAGGATGGGAAGACATTCACTTTGAGGAAGTAGAGCATTAAGGACACTGATGGCCTTTAACTTTAAGTGCAAGCTGTCAATTAATAAGGCACAAGCCTCCACTTGATCCCTCAGCTCCCTTGGAGGGATTCATAGGTCAGATAGATGACTTCCTACTTCATCTGACAGAGCAACACAAGTTACTTGATGTTCCCTAATCTGTGCCGTACTCTGAAGGCATTCTCTCTCAAACCACTGGTTAAAGTAGGTACCTCTCCTGGTAGAACCACCCCAAAAAACTACCCCCAGGCATTTACATTTTTATAAGCCCTGTGCAATGGGCATATGCACTAGAAGTGGTGGAGAAGGAGCTCTCTCCAAACCAATGCTGTCCAATACCATAACCACTTACCGCAGGTGACTACCAGGCTATAGAAAAAAAAATTAGAAAAGGACCATACTATGCTAGTATTCTCAAAATAAAGCTATTTTCTATTTTTTTAAAAAAACTTAATTAATGCATAATAAATATTTAATATACTTAAATCTAGTGTTAAAAACGATAAAATCTGAGATTTTACCCTGCCTGCAAGCTAACAAGTTTTATGCATGTTGAAAGAAGACATGAAACTTCTGGACCAGAGACATAGATCAGTGGATTACAGCAAAGGTCACAGCCATATCAACATCAACCAGCAGAATATTATCTTGGGCCCTGGACCCAATTCCTACAGAGCAACACAAAGAGGGCCAGGCGATATCCTCATTAGTAGTGGGCTGCTGTGTGGGAGAGGAGCTCTGCGCTTAGGGAGCCTGAATCTTGCATAATGTACAACTTTCACACTGCCCTAGGTCAGGAGCTTTCAAGGTTGTTTGTTATGCTATAGTTTAAAGCAGAGGCTATCAGAGCCTCTGCTCATAGACTTTTTTAAAAAGCAAACAATTTGTGGCGAATTATATTTTTTTGCTCTAATAGTGGGGACCAAACACAAGGTCTTATATATGCCAGTTAAGTGCACTGTCGCTGAGCTACATCCCCAGCTCTGGGAATTACCTTTAATAGAAGAATAAGCACCAGATCAGAGTTACTTGGGTTATATCATGTTTTGTTCATGAGTTGATACCTCCTTCTTCATGACCAACTTGAGGCCTGTTTCTGTCTGGCATATTCTACTCTCTTTTCGCGTTGCCTAACCATGGAAGTTAATGTCTGTCTTTACAACCTGCAAACCAGTATACACAGAGATTTCTCAGTGGAGTCGTTTGCTCCTATTTGAATGTATCAGATCCACTTCTGTGAGTACAGTCAGGGCAAGCCATCCCTGCTCTACCAGCAAGATTGCAAGTGAACACTTGTCCAAGAGTAAGAGACCCTTTCTGTTCCTCTTGGAGATTGAAGGACCTCCACTGGCTTCTTAAAATTCTCTGCTTCCACTGGTTGTGGCTAACATGCCACTAATAGCCAAAAATAGTCTAAAAAGAGATCTTACCAAAAGATGCTTTTGTTTCCTAAGGGAGAAGTCTTCCTAATGTTGTCATGAATAAGTTATGAAAGCCTTCAGAACTGAAAGAGACGTAATCATCATTCATGTATGACAGATTTGTTTATTCTGTAAAGATTCATTTCAGTTGATTAATTATCAGTATCTGCTGATGGTGGTAACCAGGCTGCTCTGATGAGAGAATCATTACAGCACATGCTTAGAATATTTATCACTGAGTACATATTGTATAAACTTAGCATATTTATCTCGTCATTTCTGTATGGGATTTTTCTTCCCCAGAATAGATCGCATAGCACTGTTCATGCTGTAGGCAATTTGCCTTCCAGATATTGTGCTCCATTCTTTACAAAGAATTTACTGTTTCTATACATAATGCCTACACCTCCAAATGCAAATAACTGTGACTTTGTAAGTGGTGCTCGTGGCCTCTTGTCTTCCTCAGTCTTTGGCAGAGCTACTCTGAAGTAGAATAAATGGCTGTCATTAACCATATTGAGTTTGATCTTTCTGCTGTGCCCAATAGTCTACCTATGGTTTAAAGAAAAAGTGATAATTTGTATAAATCCATGCTAGGCATTTAAATGAAAATTAAATGTGATGGCTTGACTGAATTTATGTTAAAATATTAAAATCATTATCCTTCGACATAATCTGTTTGCAATAGTCTTCAAATAAACTTGTTCCTTCCATTGATTGAACATGGTAGTAAGAATTACCATTTCTTATTAAAGTGGCTCCCTTAGATGTGTTTTTTCATTTCATCTTTACAAGCCCTTTGAGGCTGGTGCCATTGTTAATATCCTTATGATAGATTAAGAATATAAGGCACAAAGAGTCTAGGTCACTTGTCCAATATCACCTTCTCTCAGACATCTTACGGATGTCATTTATAAATTGGAAATTATAATATGTGTCCCACTTACATCTCAGTTTTTGAAGGTATTTGAAAAAAAATTTAAAGATCTATAAAATCATAACCAAATATAAATTACTTTAGTATTAGAATTAGCTCTTTTTCTAAATTTAAGGCAGTAAAAATAAAATTGAATTAGAGTATCTGAGATCTAGTTGCTTTAGGATCACTTTGGAGTATTTTTCTGACTCAGTTATCCCCATGGTTAGGGTCATGGAAGCTGTATTACTTTAAAATCCTTCAGATGACTCAGAAACACAGACAAATTTGGGCAGTGATGACTTAGGCCATTTTTTCCTGACCTGAAAAGGTTATTGTCCCCGTGAGTCACTGTAGAGAAAAATGTTGGTAATTTCCTTGGTCAGATTAATCCTACAAAATAGGTTCAGCTTATTCTTATAGAAAGGAGGAAATTGAAGCCTGGTAATATAAAGACAATTGACTAATCTAGTGAATGGGTCATATTTAACTTGTGAAGTTTGAAAACTAGTTACTAGGAAGCAAAACTTTCACAAAAAATGACTCATAAAAAAGAAAATAGAACTAATCACAGCCATAAAAATAGAGAGACTATAGCCAAATGGTCAAGAAATAAAAGGACCTGGATCGCGTACACCATGTGTATGGGGAGGGGTATACTACGTAAGGGAAAGGGGCAGTTTAAAGTCGCACTTCCCAAAGTGGTCCCTTGGAGCATTGGTTGGTTTGATGTTGAAAGGGGTATCTTGGGGAAGAATTGTAATACAAAGTAGAAATACACACTGTCTCCCTTTTGCACACTTACATGTTACATACCGAGATTTTTGCAGTAAATCCTTTTTTACTCTATAGTTCCTAAACATGTTTGACAATGAATAAATTGTGTTATAGTTATTCTAAATAGATTGTTTTAAATTAAACAGTGAGAGACTTACGTGGAGTGGAAAAGAAAATCGAGAATCAGTCTAATAAAAATATCTTTGCATTGTCATTATCATTGTTATAACATACAATCTTCAACGGCCATAGAGCTGGAACTAGGTTGATGGTGCACACCTGTAATCCCAGCACTCAGGGATCTGAGGCAGGAGAACATAGGCAGACTCTGTCTCAAAAATCCACACAAACCAGAAGCACATAAACAAAAATGTGGAGCTTGTACACCAAGTCTTCTATTTTATTTTGCATTTTTAACATTTATTTTTTATTTTTTTTATTTTAAAGAGAATAAAACAAAACAAAACAAAACCTAACAGTTAAACACAACAAAGCATATCAGAACAGAACACTGCAAGCAATACAGGTCTTCAAAACATAACAACAGGAAAACAATGGCTACCCTCGTGTCTCTTGTTTTCTTTGAAATGGTTGTTCATATATTCACACACAATAAACTTAAACAAGACAAGATAATATAAAACTAGATAAAACAAAAGAGTGAAAGCATTATAGGCCTTCAAATCAGACAATAAGAAATCAACAATGGCTACATTAATGTTCTTTGTTTTCTTCAAAAAACTGTTCATATCTTCTCGCCTATTGCAATCAAATAGTAGAAAACAGACTTAAACCAATCAAATCAAACAATAAAAGCATTATTGGACTTCAGAACCTGAAGATAAGAAATCAGCTACGGCTACCATAATGTCTCATTTTCTTCAGTGTAGCTGTTCATATCTTGATACTTAATAAAATCTGCTCTTGTAAACTCTTTAGGAGTAGTTCTAAGCATGTGTAAGCATATACTTGTACATCTCTCCTTTCTGTGCTAGAGGCAATAGCAGAACAAAGCACAAGAAAAACAAAAAACAATAAAGACGGATAAATAACAGTAATAAAGAATTCAAAACAATAACAATACAGGCTTTCTAAGCTAGGTGATGGGAAGATACCAAAGGTTGTTATTTCGTATAGTTGTCTTCAAGAGTTGCTCAGATTACCAGGTACAGGCATACAGAATTGGTCCAGTCCTATGAATGTTAACTGTTTTGTTCTAAGAACTAATAAAATTAGTAGTACAATACTATCATCTTATCATTCATAAGTATATATATATATATATATATATATATACAAATTTATCTTTTCTTTTTCCTTCCTTTTCTCCTTTTCCCTGAGTTGTTTTTTCCTTTAGCAGTTTCTTACCCTTTCCCCATATTTTTTGGAGATTTTGTATCTTATTGAGTTTTTCAGTTTCTTACACTAGGGAGACAATGCGGTTGTTTACACATGTGAGTTTGATTTATTTCACTTATGAGTACAGTCTCAAGTCACATCCATTTACCTATAAAAGCCAAAAGCCTCAATGTGATCCTTCTTTATAGCTGAGTGGTACTCCATTGTATAAAAATACCACATCTTTTTTATCCATTTCTTGATTGATGGGCATTTGGGTTGTTTCCAAGATTTGGCTATTACAAATAGTGCTGCTATAAACATGGGTGCACATATATCACTATGGTATGATGGTTTCACTTCTTGTGGGAATAAGCCCAGAAGCAGAATAGCTGGGTCAAATGGAACTTCCAATCCTAGCTTTCTAATGAATCTCCAGACTGATTTCCACAGTGGCTGCACCAGTCTACACTCCCACCAACAGTGGAGAAGGGTTCCTTTTTCCCCGCAGCCTCTCCAGCATTTGTTATTGGTGGTTTTCTTGATCCTGGCCATTCTTTCTGGAGTGAGATGGAATCTCAGGGTTGTTTTAATTTGCATTTCTCTAATGACCAATGTTGCTGAACATTTTTTCATGTATTTATTTACCATTTTTAACATTTATATAAAGCTGGGCACACAAAAAATGTATGTGGAACTGAACTGTCTTCCATCTCACTTGAATGAATAATATGACATTTAAGACTTTGAAGCAAAGTTTAATCATGTAGGCATGTTCTCTTGTTCATCGAATATTTCCTTACGGCCTTACATATGACTCTTATATGGTTGTCACTGGTTGAGGTTGAACTGCTATATAGCAAAGAAAATAAATTGGGTTGAGCCATTGCATTACTCAAACCCTTGCAAGGGGTTTTCTTGGCACACTCCTTGATGTAACATACAAAGCCTTTGTTATGGTTAATACATTGTGTCAACTTGAGAAGTTTAAAAGTTTAACTCAGAGACTCAGCAGGGAGTCAAGGTTCTTTGTAAATATCCTCATCCTGTGTGATGGAGAGCAAGACCATTTTGTGTTACACCCACCCTGAGGGTGGGGGTGGGGTGGCCTGTGTACAATTTGAGGGTAGAGAAGAGGCTTGCTTTTTTCTCTTTTGCTCTGGCTGCTGCCTTAAAGTGTTGCCCCATGCCATGCCATCCTGATTTGGAGCCAGCTGATTATGGATTGAAATCTCCAGAAACTGTGAGCTAAATAAACCTTTTCTTCCCTAATTTTGGGTGTCAGGTGTTTGTCTCAGCAACGAAGAAAAGTAACCAAAACAGCCTTAATTGTCCATTCTCATCTTCTGGCTCTCCCTTTTTTCTCACTGATTCATCACAAGAGCATTCTTTCTGTTACTGAATAGGTCAGTCGATCACCCACTAACAGGCCTCTTTTTTGAGTATATCCTCCAGCCCAAATGCTGTCCTTGGCTCTCAGTTCTGCTGATTTCTTCCTACCATTCTGGTTTCTGTACTTCCTGATTCACTTCTTAACAGTAGCACCCTTCCCTCCCTTTCTCCCACTCCTTGCCACTCTATTTACTTTTTCTCATGAGATGTATCACTATCAGAATTTCTCTCATTTAGTCATGGGATTACATACCTGTAATCCCAGCTCTCTGAGAGGCTAACATAGGACGATCACAAGCTTGAGGTCAGCCTGGACAATGTAGTGAGACTTTGTTTCAAAAATAAGAATTCAAAAAATGGCTGGGAGGGTACCCAGTGACAAAGCACTTCCCAAGCATGTGCGACATTCAGAGTTCAATTTTCAGGACAGCAAAAAAAAAAATAAATTTCTCTCTCTCTTGTCCTTTGGAGCTTTCCTTGACTACTACACTAAGCTTTATTAAACTTTATCTTCTTGTTCACTAACATCTAGAGCAGTGCTGGGCGTATGGTAAGCCTTCAACAACTATTTACTGAAGTAACAAAGAAAGAAATTGTAACCTAGAGTTTTTAAAGCAGCTAATTTCTTCCTCCCAAAAGGCCAGGACTATTCTTTCTTTGAGCCTTAAGAAAGACTCCAGAGAAGGTTAAAACAGGACAATCAGGCATTGAGATGTTTAAATCTAAC
>RJWT010003138.1:0-37683 GCA_004365215.1 Cuniculus paca | reverse complement strand
CACAGAATGGAGTACTACCCAGCAGTAAAAACATGAACTACTAGTTCACGATGTGATGAACTTTAAACATTATGCTAAGTGAAAGAAGACAAGCACAGAATACCACTTATTGTTTGATTTTGTTTACATGAAATATCTAAAAAGGCAAATTCATAGGAACAGACAGACAACGGATGTTTGGTTGCTGAAGGTGGGGGAGGAAGAACGTGTGGGGATGACAGACAAGTTTTAAACCTGGACGGCAGTGGTCAGCTCACAACTCCACAAACTCATCAAGATCACTAAAATGCATGCTTTGAATGAGTGAGTTTTATGATATATAAATGACTAGTGAAAGCAAAAACAAAGAACTAATCCCTCAGGAGGTGACTATTTGATCATCAAAATGTGGCTTTGACAGTACTTAAATTGAAATTTCTCTAAAATTGAGAAATCTCTCAAGATCCCTGCATGGTTATAGAAGAAAAATTTGACCAATGGTAGAAGATAGTTTTGACAACGTTTTCTGAGGTCCATTTGCATGCATACAAAAAGACAAAACAAATCAGAAATTTCTCATAATCATTTTGATAACAAGCTTTCTAGAATGCCTTATACAAACTCACATGCTTTTTCTGCTATGTTTTCATTTAGCCTCATGTGCCTTTATCATGAAAATCATAAAACTACATATTTTAAAAATAACTATAGCTCTACAGTTTTTGTAAGTATAGCCTTTTCCTCCCTTAAAAAAAAAAATCCTATTGGTCGCATGATTTTTCTTGTTCCTCTTTTTCTAGTAAAAATTCTGGCCTGATCTCTAGGTTATAATACTAACACTTTGCCTGTTACAAATAGTAAAACTAGTTTTGTTGATTCCCTTGTTTCTTTCTTTTGGTTTCTATTTTTCTGAGTGCAGAAGGTACTGCTTTTGACAAACGTTGACATGTCAGTCTTCTCAGCTGTTTAATTCTTTCTTTTTTTTTTTTTTTTTTTTTTTTTTTTTTTTTTTTTTTTTTTTTTTTTTTTTTTTTTTTTTTTTTTTTGCAGCACCGGGGATTGAACTCACAACCTTGCGCTTGCCAGGCAGGCACTTAGGCCGCTGAGCTACATCCCCAGCCCTTAATTCTTTCTTTTCAAGGTTCCAAGTTGCCATTCCTCCATGGGTTTGCTTGATGCTAACCTTTTAAAATATAGTACACCTAGCACACTGTCCAAACGACTCATAAACGTGAGTCACTGCATTTTGCTACGCTAGAATTCCAGCAGAGCAAAGGGCTCACTGAGGCATGTGAGAGTGACTAGCCCTACAGTAAATGGCCCCAGGTTACCTTTGCTGAAGTTTTTCCTATGCTGTCACCCTGACTACTCTGACTTCACACTTTCAAACATGGGCTTGCTTGGAGCATGCATCCTCTTCCCCCTTTACAATGTACTGACTCCATGTTTCTGAGAACTCAGAAACTGACGTATTAAACTTGCTAGTTTACAGATGTGTATAAATCAAGATCAATGAGTTTTTGATAGAGCCTTTAGATTTCACTTCCTAGTACGTTACATGTATAAGCTTTGGTGCAAGCACTTGGCTTTTTCTAAGGATGCTCTGCTCTTCGGGTACTTAGACCACCCAATGTTACTGCACTAGGACTCCGCCCAGCTCTCTTCAACTAAACTCTTAAAGAACTTAAAGAAAACGACAGCTTAGTCATCAGATAACCTGGATACTTATGGCCACTATCAGCAGACTTTGACAAATGATCACAATCTGTTTTTCAACTGAACACAGCAGGCCTAGGCCTCTGAATTCTTTCTGACAGCTCTTTAGTAAGATGTCAACAATATAAAGGGTTTTCACTTGAGGTGAAAGAACCATGGCCACAAGCAAAGTCCTCATGCATTTCTGCTTAGGAACTACAACTATTTGCTAATTTTTACCACTAATTAACTATATGTAAAATACACAGTGCTACATACATTTTCCTGGAATGATTTTAAAAGAATTGGTTGAGCTGTTTGCTTTTAGGTGAGGGTAACAAGTCACAGAGGTAAAAGAGAAACTTTAATTACTCTTTACCTTAATACCTTTTCAGTTTTGGACATGTGACATTGACATTATCAAACATAAGTATTTTTTTCAAATTGCATATTTTTATTATAAATGAAAATTACCAGGCATATTAGAAGCCAAATGATCATGGGAATGCCGTGTATAGTCTATGATTCTGAGATGGGGAAAAAAGAAATCTATTTTTATCTCTTTGCTCTCCAGCCTGGCTTCTAGCTCATTGTCTGTAAGACATCGATTCAGTTCCTGCCATCATGTCCACATTTCAGTCAATAGAAAGGATGGACAGGGGAGTAGGGAGGGAAGGGGAGGGGAGGGCAGAGGAAGAGAGGGAAAGGGGTAGAGGAGAGAAGAGGACAGGACAGGACAGGAGAGCCGAGGAGAGCAGAGCAGAACAGAGCAGAGCAGAGTAGAGCAGAACAGAACAGAGGACGGGACAATCCTTCTAAGGACACAAAAATTTCACATATCATTTCTGTTCACAAGACAATGATCAGAAGTTAGTTACATGACTACATACAAATTCAAGGGAACTTGAGAAAAATCGTTTTTGGAAGGCATGTGTCCAGCTAAAATCTGAGGAATTGTATTACTAAAGGGGAAAGGAGCATGGGTACTAGTACACAAACAAATGTGTCAAGATCAGCCAGAAATGATTAATATAAAATTCAGGGTAGGAGTAACTTCTGATTGGAGGGAAGGGGAAACATTATAGCGGCTTTAGTAGCATTAATAATATTTTATTTTGCAAGCCAGGTAATTACAATATGGGTTTATTTTTTCACTGTTATTCCTTTAAATACATACATGATATATAAATATATACTCATTGTATATATTTTGCAATTTTTTAAACAAATACTTATTGAAGCTGTGTATGGGTATATGGGCATTCATTATACTATAGTCTGTTCAAAATTTTCCAGAATAAAAAAACTCACACACACATATTTTATATACATATATGCAGTTTCATCTTTACATCCTTTCAGACACACAGTGCTTGTTAAAAACCAAGTTTATAAAAGTTATTGCCCTAAATGTAGTGTTATGCTACACATCCATGAGAAATAAAGAACTGTGCTAGCCTTAAAATGTTTAAAACCTCACTGGGAGGGGAAGGTTAAAATGATACAGATATAATGAAGTGACCACATTGGGAAGTATAGACAGAATCCAGACAAAGGAGAAATTGGTTTGCTTGAGGAAGAATGAGGTTGCCATGCCTCTAGGAAATGAGCAAATGTGACAAAAACAGAAGCACCTAATCAAAATAATAATAAATATGTAAAACTAATTTTAAGCAATTAGATTTGTGCAGTCTTCTTCAAGTAGCTGTGCTTGTTTCAAAGTTTAGAATCAAGTTAAATGCAAACTGAGGAAATAGAAAAAGAAGTTGCTGTTCCATTTTCATACATTAAAATAGATTTAGTACTTCATAACCAAACCTAGTCCATCCTTCTTTTGTTTGTTTTTTGTTTTGTTTTGTTTATTGAGGCAGGGTCTTGCTTTGTAGTTCAGGCTGGCCTTGAATTCATTATGTAGTCCAGGTTGGCCTCGAACTCATGGCAATCCTCCTGCCTCAGCCTCCTGAGTTCTGGGATTACAGGCATGCACCACTACACCCGGCTTCCTAGTTCATCATTCTAAGGAAGACTTTTGCACAAGTGTCTTTAATCCCTCTGAAATGAGAGTAAAGCACTGTGACTGTGGACACCTGTAGTCACCTCTTAGGTGTGGCTCTCCATTCCACAACTTGTAAGCTATGCAGCTCTATCACAAGCTGCTTAGTCACTCTTCCTACTTCCTTTTCCTCCTCAGTACCATAAGGGTAACAGCAATACCTACCTACTATAGGCACTGGGAGGGTTAATACTGTGCTTGGGACAGTGCCTCTAAACTAGTAAACATTCAGTACTCACTATCTGCCTTTCTGTGGGGTTTTGGAAATGAGCTCATCTATTCACTTTTCCCAGAGTTCAGTGCAGTAGGTGTGGCTATTTTGGACAAACTAAAGATCTGAATTTTTCTGAAATTTCTTCATTTTTTAAAAAAATATCATAAAAGGCAAAAAATCAGCTTTGCAAGTGAACTCCAGGGAACCATCCATCCATGGTTTAAATTTTAAATTCTAACTTAGACTCCAAGTATGGCTATTTCTTATATGGGTTATATTCTTTGATGTCAATCTAGTTAGTTTTTAAAGTCTTGGGTGCTTTCTTGTCACCCATTAAATGCTACAGTCCAGCTTTCTTCCCCAAGCAGTTGGGCATCCATGTCATTCAGCTCCCAGCAAAGCCTCGATAATCACATTGGGAGGTGCAACAACCCCCCTGTGCAGAACATTATGTGATTGTGTGCTACACTATGTGGTGCCAACTATGAGTGGTCAGGACTGTGGAGAGCTCTGCATGAGTAGGAACAACTGGAGAGAAAGAAATGGGTTGTGCACCAAGTAAGGTTTTACTCAGCCTTCAAGCACAAGTGCACTCCAGATAGAAAAGAGGAACAAGCTGTAGAAAAGGCAAAAAGACAGGGGTGAGGTCAGAGCGCACCACAAAGAGACTAGCCAGAGACACTGTGCTGGAGCTCAAGAAGTGTTTACAATTTGGAGAACTGGTGAAAATAAACATGTGGAGTGAGACACCAAATTTGACTACGAATGGCTCTTTTTTCTTTAAGGATTTTTCCACTATTGGAATTATTTGTCCTACGGTTCCTTATCTCTTAGTACAGTGAAGTAGGAATAAGCCAAATAAGGAATAGTGGTTTTCAAGAGCAACTATGAGATTTCTTCAGGGCAAGGACCTTAATTATATGCGTCTCCCAATCCTGAGTACAGGATTTCAATTCTGCTACCCAGGACAGGAACTAGCAAAGCGTATTTTCAAAATGCCTCATAAGCGCGGTGCAGTGTCTGTAATCCTAGCACTTGGGAAGCTGAGGCAGAAGGATCACTGTGATTTTGAGGCCAGCTTGGGCTTCACAGTGAGACTCTGCCTCAAAAAACCGAAAGGAAAAAAACAAAAGCCTCACAAATAAATGACTGAACAACTACCCAGCAACAGCCCGAACCAGCAGACCATGACTGTCTCTAATTTTAAAAAACAGTGCATAAGTGTGATTGAGGTTCACAAGCCATTAACATCCACAGAAGGTGTCTCATGACCTCCACCACTCATTCCTATTATATTTAAGCCTCTTCTTTAGTATGCATGATTTCTTATTTAGGCTTGCTAGTGCAAAATTCTAAGTAACATCTTTAAAATTTAGTTATTTTTAATTAGGGAAAAAAGTAAATGGAGCTATGAAGCATTGCTTAGTTACAGTTAGAGTATCCTGCATCATTTATTTACCAATAAGAGGGGAAATGGTTCTTGAGAGACACTGGGGAGTCCTCTGGCATATCATTTTAGGCCATCACTTAGTACATGTTCCCCTTCACATGCCTCCCAACCCCCAAAGTAAAATAAACAAGGGCTAAATAACACTGTCAAGGACTCTACAGAGATTTCAGGGAGTCCTTTGACATTACTGTTTCTTCGGCATTGAATTCAGTGCCTCACACTTATTAATGGGTTTTTCTAAAGTCTGACATACTAGAACAAAGATATTTTAAATTTATTATACAAGAAGTCACTTCATGGCTCCACATGTAGATTCTGATACACATACAGAATATAGGTATTAATAAAAAATCATGTGCAACTCCAGTGAAAATGCAATTTGCATTATAGTGCAGCAAATCTGCTTCTATTTTTGAGCAATTACACTTCATTCTTCAGAAAGTTTTAAGGTATAGTATATCACACACTACTAATTTTTAATGTAACCAGAGTGAGCTAGAGAGTTCCAAATAAGGGGATAAAAACTTGAAACTTGACCAAAACATATGTAGTCAATGAGGAAGTAAATAATATGAAACATAAATTGAATATCTTCCAATAACCATCAAACTGATACAATTGAGAACGGAGTCAAGTGGGTAAGGCTTCCTTGGCAATTTTTTTTGCCAAAAAATGTATGTGGATTCAAATTTACATTCTTCCCTCTTTTTAAAAAAAGAAGTAAAACAATCTGACAAAGACAAATAAGACACCAAAGGAGTGAACTAAAAAAAGTACTAATATACATCTAATAAGAGATCATAACTTTTAATTTATACTATTTTGGTGTCTCCTTTAGTTCTATAATATTTATGCAATACAAATTTCCCAGAAGTCTCAGCAACACATCTAGTTTAAACTGCAGCATGATTTAAATTTTATTTTGAAGAATTTTCCTATACGGGAACAGAGACTAAAGTGCCAAGTGAAGTGTCCATTGTATATGGCAGAATTACATTTTGAAATTATCAGAAGGGAAGACATGAAACGCTCAGGGGAAAAATGTTCTCATTCCACATAGTGACACGATTGTTTACAGTGAGAGCAGAATGCATATTTTTCTTAGAAATGGGAATGTCCTGAGCTGACTGTGCTACATTATATGAGATCTTGTAGCTGTGAAACCAAGCTCTTGGCCATATTGATTTCCACATTTCTGAATGAATTAAAAGGTTTCCAACAAGCTTCCTTTCCAGCACAGGAAATCCTGTTGGAGTCCCCTTGCAAGTACGCATCAGGCTCATGGCTTTCCATTTTGTGCCCTTTGAAAGGCCAACATTAGCTCTATTTCACAGGAAGTTCCTCCTCCTCCCACCCCACTAGTCTTTAAAGTAAACTTCACTTAGACTCAAGGCTGGCATAAATCGAGCTCTGCTTTCTTATCACAGTGAAGCAGCTGTGCTAAGGGTAGGAGACACTGCCACTTGACCAACTCAACCCTTTCTTTTCCTGAGTACTTGGAATATATTCAGCTTCAGATGAGTGAGTCTTTTGTGTCTTCTTGTTCTCTGACTTCTATATCAATATCTAGAAATACCTTTGAAAAATAACAAGGAAAAAATATATTTCTCTTCTCTACCTCCAAACGCTAACCAAAATGAAATCGGCAGAAAGATTAGTATTAGTTAACTGTGTTTCCAAATTAAATTTAAGACTTGGAATGAAAGCATGTGAAAATGCAATTAAATGAAATCTAATGCAGAAACATTTTACTAAGTGTGAAGCACCACAATTTCAATAGGGCTGGGAAATCATGCTATCTTAAGACATACCTGAAATAGCAGGCAAGGTAAATTGAGGTTGTTTCTGAAGAAATTCTTGAGAGCATGTTAAACAGTTACAGCCTAAATAAAAGGTTCACTGAATTCCTTTCAGAGGAGGTATTTTTCATACACATAGATTTCATTGATGAAAGTGAAAATATCCATTTGTTCCAAATAACCAAGCTGTTACAATAAATGTAGAAGTAGCAAACAGTGCAGTGGGCTTGTCCAAACGGTATTCTCATCAGTATCTGTCCTGGTTCTCATTCTGTTTTCTACTCTAAATTTGGCAGCACAGATTCCTATGCTAGCATAATAGCCTAATTTCCAAACAAAAGCAAACTGCTCAATATTGATACCTCTACAAATCATACCAAATAGCACAAGAGGTCCTGTACATATTCTTTCAACACAGCCTTCCCTGATCAAGTAAAGGGAATCAAATCCAGTGTGAAATATTTTCTAAATGTATTCATCATAGAAACAAGGTTCCCTACATTTATTTGACTACAGAAACTTCTTTTCAAGGGATTCCAAATTAATAACAGAGTTGTTAGCAAAAACTCAAAACCTACAATTTAAAGGAGAAAAGACTTACTTCTGGCTCACAGTAGCAGAAGTTTCAATCCATAGTTAGCTGGCCCCAGGGCAGAACCATCATGCCTGAAGGGTGTGTTGGAGCAAAGTGCTCACCTCACGGGGGCCACAGAGCAAAACACAGGGGAAAAGCACCTGAGAGGAAGGCACCTGGTCTAGTCCTCACGGCCATGCCCCACGACTTGCCCAGATGCACACAGAAGTGTGCTTTACTCATATGCTAGGCTGTCTTAATACAGTCAAGCTGATGTGCTGGGACATGCCACTTTCAAAAGATCAGAAAATAGTGGCCTGGGGTCAATTCCTACCAGTGGACACATTCTGTCTGGTATGCATAGTTTTAAACAAAAATTAAGCCAGTACGGAATGTTTGGAGATTTCACATAAACATCTAGATTCAGTAACATCTCACTGCCACACAGTCCTAATTGGCCGAGGCTTAGGAGTGGATTTAGATCACTTAGAGTAGCAGTGTGTGCCACTTATAGTAAATGCCAGTTGGACAAAGTCCTTCCCACCCTTGACCATCTCTCACCTGTAGTATGCTTTATACATGGGCATTACCTGCCTGCTTCTCGTAGGCATTTATTTGCCTTTGAGACCTATGCAGATGATGCGAGAACATGGAGAATAACAGGCGTATTCCCCTAGTTGAGCTGATCAACAATAGATGTAGTGAGAAAGCTCATCTCTAGGAAACTTCAAAATTTCTGAAGTCATACATCTCCTTTAGAGCTCAGGATTTGTACCTGGGCTTCATACTCCTACCAGATAATTCAACTAGAATGTTTTGCAATGTGCTTTCTGTACTATCAATGGATATCAACTATATTATCAATAGATCATCATCCTATTACTAACAAGAATAATTTACTGAGTACTTACTAAGTTCTAGGCACTAGACAGTCCCAGTATGTCCCAGCATGTCAAGCTGTCTGGAGTAAGATAGCCCAACATATTAGTAAAGCACACTGCTGGGTAATCCTAGCCATTTTCAGCTGTCAAATTCTAGCTCTCAGACAAGTTATGGGCACTCAGTAAACCTTTTCCACTTGATAACTATAAAAATATAAAATCAAATCCAGAACCTTATTTCATTATTTTCATTGATTGCTTCTTGGCCTTTTGGCTAAGATCAAGTATATTCTTTTCATTGAAAACCTGCCACCTGTAGTTATTAAAATAAAAAAGTATATGTCTGTGCCTTCTTAGCCAGAGATGCCTCCCTGCTAACTACCATATATAGAATGACTACCAAGACTGGAATTGACAAGCCTAGTTTTCTTATGATAATGGGTCCAGCTCTGTCCTTCTCAGATCTTCAATTTCCTTATTTTATTCATTTACTTCAGTTTGAAATAAAAAGCTCCTACGTTTAAGTTAAAATATGATACCCTGCTTTTAGCTGACATACATAACATGAATTTCTCAATAAACTAAACAACCCAATAGGAAATCAGGGAAAACAGCAGAATCACCCTTAAAAAAATGACAGCAGCAAACAATTGGATTCACTTAGCAACAGCATTTCAAAGATCATAATATTATATGCAGATTTACCATGTGGCTCTTCTTCAAAATACCTACTACATAACTGAGCAGCTCAGCTCCATTTCAGATGGTGTGCAGTCAAGGAAAATAATGGGACACAGCAAAGAACTTCAAAGCCTCAGCACCACTTAGGTTAATAATATATAATTGCTACAATTTCTTTTAGTACAGTACTTTTAATTAAATGTGCTAAAGTCTCTACCTACCAACTTATTTTCTGCCACAGGCGGCCATTTTGCAGTTTGAACTGAGCCATATGGACTGTGCCTTTTTTCACTCCTTCTCAGTCTGGTTTCCTGGGACCCAGGTACAGGGTAGGGACGTAACTGTTTTCTAAGCCCACCTTTAGAGAGAAAATTCAGACCAGTGAGCTATGGCTTAGCAGAGCTACACAAGGTGCACAGCATGATTATGTAAATCAAGTGCTGTAGATTTTTCACACTGTCTTCCACAAAAGGCAAAGTACATGGGGAAAGAAGAAGGCATGGGAAAAAACACTACTTTTATTCTATTAAATACACATTTAAAATTCCCTTCCTAACCTTAAAAGACAGAGTAAAAGGTGAATAATTTGAATCAACAACATCATGACTTAAAGGCATCTTTCTAGAACATTTTTTTCAATAATTTTCACACTAAGGAGCAGGCAGGGTGTGGTGCGTACACCTGTAATCCCAGCACTCTGAGACGCTAAAATAGGAGGATCACAAGTTCGAGCCCGGTCTGAGCAACTTAGTGACATAAGGAGACCTTGTCTCAAAATAAAAAATAAAAAAAGGCATGTGTATGTGTCCTAGGAAGGTAGCTCATATGAAGGCCCTGTGTTCAATCCCCAGTACCACAAAAATAAAAATACATTTAAAACCAAAATAACAATAATTTTCACAGTGCAACTGGTAATAATGATTCACTGTGAACAATTCAGTGTTATGTATTTTATGAATTTTCTAGGGACACTGTTTCTAGAGAGTGTATTTTTCACTAGCCCTGTTTGTGACTTAACTACAGAATTTAGAGATACATCAGTCACAGTCAGAAAAACTAAAAAGAGAACACTTAAAACTGGCTGACCCACTAGTTAAAGACTGGGGATACAGAGGGGAAGGAAGGGTGTCCTTCATCACAGGCTTGTTTGTTTTATTATGTACATTTATTGCTTTGATAATAGCTTTTTATTTAACTTACAAGATGGAAAAGAGTCTATACAGCACAGCTTCTGGGATGAATCTTTTTCCCTACAAATTTCATAGCTATGGCGTTTGTTTTTCAAGAGAGGCACAGGATTTGCCTCCTTTGCCAATATTCTTTCCAAAACTACTAATATATTCCAAATTTTAACTACCCATTGACAATTTTAATCAGTTCTCCCTCCATGTGAGTTGTAGGAGACTGACTAGACACTAGGAATCCAATAAAAATTGAAACAAGTAACCCCAAACAACTGTAAACAAATAGGCACTAAGAGTAATATGGGCCAAAGAAGGGGTTCAAAGGAAAGGGTGATCAGTGTTTTTTTTGTTGTTGTTGTTTTTTGCAGTACTGGGGATTAAACTCAGGGCCTTCACACTGAGCTGCATCCCCAACCCTTGCTTTTTTGGAAACTCACTAAGTTGCTAAATTGCCGAGGATGGGCTCAAACTTGTGACACTTTTACCTTTGCCTCCCATACTGCTGGGATTATAGGCATGTGACACCATGCCTGCCTTGGGTTGATGGGCTTTGATGAGGGTCAAAACTAACATCAAAAGATAGGACTGCATTAATGACCATGCAGCACGGAGATGAAGGAAAGAAGAGAGGATTCAAGAGACGAGTAGGCTCCTGGCTTGAAGCATGGCTAGGCTGGAGGCAAACAAGCAAGAAACCTGGAAGGACAGGCAGCCACAGGTCTATAGCTCTCCTGTGTTCACAGGGGGCAGGCAGGCATGGAAGTGAAGGCCCCTGGCTTTGGCACTGAGGAGGTCTTCAAGAGAGCCTCCAAGACCTCCATGAGTGTGGGGTGAACCAGAATCACCTATGTGAGAGTTGTTAAGAAACACAGAGGGTGGGGTCTGGGCAGGCGGCATCAGTTCTGAAGAGGAAGGGCTTCTGCACAAAGAATGAAGAAAGAAGGTGTCTGAAATTCGAGACATGGAGCAGGCAGGCCCTTTACCCTTTTGCAGTTGGGACAGCCAGGGGATGTGCTAGAAAAGGCTACAGGAGCTGCAATCCTTGGGGGACTGAGGGTTAGTGGACAAGGAAGTGAAACAAAGCTTGAGGGAGCAGTCTGAAAAGGATCAAAGGCTGGGGCATTTAAGTCCTAAAGCAGCCAGTTCTCCCCAGGGTAGGTCACTCAGCAGAGAGCTGGGTGGACAAAGGGGGCAGAAGTGTCTCCTGGGACCTGCTGCAACCCAGGTGAAGAGCTTATTTTGCAGCGAGGGTGCTCACAAAGGGCTGTCTGGGAGGAACTCAGGTGGTGCCATCACATCTGGAGGGCTCTCCTCCTCCTCCTCTTCCTCCTCCTCCTCCTCCTCCTCATCCCAGCTGCAGCTGGCCATGCTTATCCACCTGCTCACACCACCTCTGCCTCTTAATTGCTTCAAGTTCAATAGTCAGAGGTCAGCCACTTCCCTAGATTCCCACAACCAAAAACACTATACCCTCTTAAATGAACTTTGGTTTGTTTTTCCTATTGTGGAATGAAAACTCAAACTTCTACTAGTGGCACCTGCAGCTAGTGGCTCAAAGGAGGGGAAAAACACCTCAAAGAGAAACATCTACTCACGAGTCCCTCACCAAACCCTTGCTGCCAGCTTACTTTCTCCTGCTCTGTGGTCTCTTGTTTTATCGGCAATCACTTCCGAAGTATAAACGTGGCTCCTCATGCTCTCTTATGGTAAAACAGCACCGGTGTCTTGGGGTTGAGAGAAAGAGGGTTGATCTAAGATTAACGCTGAGTTAATTTTGTTCTCCTCTGGGCCAACTAGCTGGGCCTGAAGTGCACTGGAAATACCTACAAAGTTGAGGCACATAACAAATGTGAGCTTGTAGCTGTTTGAGATGAAAGCAAGAGATGAAAGGAAGAGAAACTAGAGGCTGTCATGTCATGGAAAAGTGGACAAAGTAAATGAACAATCAGTCCATGGTAAATACTCAACTATCATCAGACATTCTTCCACGTTCAATGATCTGTAACTAAGAATTATAGTATTTACATTTGTTTATATGACGAATGTCTGTTACATGCCTACCCTGTGTGTACCAGGCACAATTTATATACTTCTTGGACTGGATGCAACTGTTTGACACGATGCAGATTTGATCTGCACTCTATCTTTATGGGAAAAATTCAGGATAGTGGTAGCTATGTTCTTCCTCACCCTATCCACTCACCGCCAGCTAACAAAGTTCCTTGTTTGTTCCCTAAGGCCTTCACGGCCACCGACGTTGTGTGTGTGGCTTCAGCTCCACTGCACTGCATTCCATTGTTTGCATGCAGCAAACCTCTCCAAAGCTGCATGGCATTACCATTTCTAACAGTAGCAGCAGCTGCTCCTGTGACTTATGACCTAGACTGGGGAATTCACACACGATAGCAGCTTTCCGGATCTCTGGGAGGAGAGGGGCGGGACCAGGGATCAGCAACCCAGGCCACAACTGCCACCCCCTCTTCTCTCCGTCTTCCAACACAAGCCTGGAAAGAGTTCAAAGCTCTCCTATGGGAACTGTGTGATGAGTCAGCAGGGCAGTGTGTGTGTGAGTCTTCAGGGCAGGCAAATGTGGCTTTGTCCCTTTGTCATTCTTTTATGTAGTCCTTTGTTCCTTCTGCAGACTTGATGGTCCCTGAGCACCTATTCTGTGCCTGGCCCAGCTCTGCAGTTCCTGGGGGCAAGGACGCTACAAGATAGAGCACAGTGCATGCAGAGCATGGGATGTGGTTTCAAAGGCCACAGAAAGAGGCTGAAGAAAAGGAGGAGCCATGGATAAGGTGGGTGTGTGCTCTCCTTGGACCAGGCCTGCCTCCTCTATGCTCTCCGCTAGTTCTCCATCCTGCAGCCAGGTGCAAGCACGGTTCAGAGCACACACCTGCCTGGTGTTCATCATGGCGCGGTGTGACACAGCTAGCCAGGGGGACTGCAGGGAGCTCCACAGCAGCTTATGGTATTATAAATAGGCCCTGAGCTGCACTTTTAGCCAAGCTGTGGGACACTGTATTGCTCTGAGGCATAATCACCTAATAGTGCTAGTCACAGGCCTTGGCTTCTCTGAATATTGAAGATGGTGGTGTGTCCTGGGATACCTGATATAGTAACGATTCTCTTATTTTATTAAATGTATGTTAGGGTGATTGAACCCAAGGAACACTGAGCTTTCTCCTCAGCCCTTTTTAGTTTTTATTTTGAGATACCTTCTCCCTAAACTACCTGAGCAGGCCTGCAAACTTGTAATCCTCCTGCCTCAGCCTCCTGAGTAGCTAGGATTATAGGTATGCATTATAATCCATGGCTAACAATTCCCTTAGATTTTGGCAGAATTTTTCTGTTGGTGAAAAAAAAAAAGAAAGAAAAGAATTTCTAGACAGAAATACAAGAAACATTATTAAGAGTTCAATAATTGCCTGGAATCCCAGAACTTAGGGGAGTCGAGGTGGGAGGGTTGCAGGTTCGAGTTTTACCTTGGCAATTTAGGGAAACCATCCAAAAAAGAAAGAAAGAAAGAAAAAGATAAGAAGAAATGGAGGGAATGGAGGGGAGAGGAGGAAATGAGAAGAGACGAGACAAGAAGAGAAAAAAAAGAATTAGCAATTTTTTTTTAGTACTGGACATTGAACCCAGGGGGCTAACCTGATGAACCAGACCATTTCTCCATAAACAATATATACTCCCCAAGTAGCTTGGGTACTATGGCATATCAAACAGCAAAATGCTATTTTCTGTCAATGGTTCTAAGTAGCACAACAGCCAGAGAATGCTGAAAGTCCCATTAGTCTCCACAAACTTGAGCTGATTTACAAAATCTACTCAAAGAACATAAGAATCAAAACCAACAATGATATTCCACTCCAGTGTATGAACACTTTGGTGACTAGTGCTCTGTAGACTTCTTACTGCATGGACTGGAAGACATCACCGTGGAGGTACGCTCCTTGAATGTTGAGCAAGTCCTGGATGGGGCCTTCAGTGGGAAGACATGTGCTGCTACTAGAGGCATCTTTATGCATTCAGCAGTTTTGTAGATGTGAAACGCCATCTTCTTTTAGTTGAATATTTATTTAAAAAAAAACAACAACAACAGGTTTTGGTCTTCTCACTTTCTGATGAACAGATTTACTTTGGTCAATCACCTTTGCTGTTGTAAAAATGAGTTCAGTTTCAAGAGAAGCTTTGGAGGCGTCCTAGGATGGACGAGGGGCAGGCCCACCTGCAGCTCTGGAAGAGTCCTTCCTTGTGGGAAGTCAAAGTAGGCTCGGTCACAATCATCCCCACGCTGTGTCTTTCATTTTGCTCTGAAAACTTCACCAAAATGAAGGCGTTCAGGGTCGAACAAGAAAGGTCCCGGTTGGCCTGACCCTAAGTGAGAATAATGGGGCTGGCAGGCGGGCCCGCATGCCCTGCCTGGCAGATGTGCATGTGGCAGGCTGTCACCACTGACTGCAACCACATGATGAGCCAGATCCGTGGGCTGGGGTTGTAATTGGATCCATCCACACATGCTTCAGAAGCAGTGTGATCCCAGGGGATCTCCTTCACGGAGTACAAAGGAGTTCTGCTGCAGACGTCTCACTGGCCCTGAAAGTTCCTTTACAAACCAGCTACCAAGAGTCACTCTGAGTTTCAAGAGACTTGTTCTTGGCCCTGTGCAGCTAACACGGAACCTGCGCAACAATTAATAGTTGACTACCTAAAGGCCTGGCCCTGTTTCTTCCTATCCTTCTAGGCAGTTCATTTACAAAGCAGTTACTTGATTTTAACTAACATTTTGTATGCCCTGTCAATAAATTTGCTATTTACAGTAAAAGATATAGCCTGTTAAGATTCAATATTATTTTTAATCCATCAATTTGAGCAATTAGAGTAACATATTCGATATTTTAGATTTTTAATTACAAAAATCTCACAGGAAGCCGGGCGTGGTGGCTCACACCTGTAATCCCAGCACTCAGGAGGCTGAGACAGGCGGATCGTTGTGAGTTCGAGACCAGCTTGGGCTACAAAGTGAGCTCAAGGCCAGCCTGAACAGCATAGTGAGACCCTTCCACAAAAAGACAAGGCTGGGGATCTAGCTCAGTGGCCTAAGCGCCTGCCCGGCAAGCGCAAGGTCGTGAGTTCAATCCCCGGTGCCAAAAAAAAAACAAACAAACAAAAAAAAAACTCATAGCAACATCACAGTGAAAAGTGGAGCAAAAAAAGAACTATTCATCTTACAATCCATATACTTTCTTAATTCTATTTATGCTATATATACAACTCTATATTCTATTTTTTTTACTTCCTTTCTATATTGGTAGTTTTCATAACTTTTCTAATACTGTATTCCATTGAATTCAGTCATTTATTTATTTGTCTTTTTTGAGACAGGGCCTCACTATGCCATTCAGGCTTGCCTTGAGCTCACTTTGTAGCCCAGGCTGGCCTCGAACTCGCAAAGATCCTCCTGCCTCAGCCTCCCGAGCACTGGGATTACAGGCATGCACCACCACGCCTGGTGAATTCAGTCTTTTATATGGCTCATTATTTTGCTAGAGCTTCAGTAGTTTATTTTAGTAAAATGTAAATCATCTTTCAATTTGAAGTGTTTCTAAGTTAAAACCAACTTTTGTAGAAGCTCCTGAAGAAGCCGCCAATGTATATACAATTGTTGAGAATGCAGAAATGTTAAATTAGAACTCTATGAACACTAATGGTTTTCAAATGCAACTGCTTTTGGTACTGTGGAGGGTGTCATTTCCTTTCAAAAGAATTACTAGGCTGACCAATAATCTACACAGATCAAATAATAACAAACAGTGCTAAAGAATTATTAGCACCACTAAGTGCTTTGCATGAATTATTATATTTAGTCTTCACAATAACCTATGCCACAATAACCTAAGCCCATTTTACGGATCAGAAAAGTGAGGCTCAAAGAGATTAAGTAACTTGGACACAGTCATAGATCTGGGACAGAAATCCAGACATCCTGATTCAAAGCCAGTATTTAGTCAATAGGCTATTGAGTTTTACTGGTTCCCCAAACAAAACACAACCAAAATACAAATCCATTACTACATACTATCAATTTATTTATTTATTTATTTTTGGTAAGATCTTTTTTCTTTGCAAAGGATTGATATTTTGCAAATACAACACTGATACCCTTCCGTATGCTCAACACATGGATATTACTCTGAATATGTATCATAAATATCCATAAATGGTTTATTGTAACGCAACAGCGATCTGTGATACCCAGGCAACACTTTGATACATTCCAGCCCAGTCATACATTCACACACCAGAAAATTACTATCTATAATCTCAAGAGCTCAATGCCATTGGATTTCAACTAGGGTAAGGTGTGGCCTTGATAGTTTCCAGAAAGTCAATGTGGCTTTGAAGGTGGTAGCACCACTGTTGGCTGCTTTCCTACAACACTATTATACAATCAGCAACAAAAACCGAGGGATAAGAAAAACAGTTGTGCTCCCAAAATACACAGCACTTGTTTGGGTTATGGGCACTGAAAAAAAAGTGTTGACAGCAATGTGTTCTTCTGGAGCGCCTCCCTTCCTCTGCCCTCCCCCATCTCCCATCTGGTTATATTTTTGAGAGGGACCCTCACAAAGTGAAGAGCGTCCAGATAAGGGATGGCAGGCTGGTGAGAGGCCTGGAAAGTGTCATCCACTCATTCATTTACACATCGGTACATTTTCAAGGTGCATCTAGTGGGTACGAGGAGCCAGAGAGCCAAAAAGGGAATAAAATAGTTCCTCTTCTTAAAAAGGCACTGGTCTGTGGATAAGTCAGAGAAAATGATGGCAATACACAGTTTAGCAGAGCTAATGGAAGGCGCTACTAGGACACAGAGGATGGAGAGGAAACTGAAGACCTCATATTTCTAGGCTGCAGCCCGTGAAGCTGAGGCTCTCAGGGTCAGTGGCACAAGCACAGGAACAACTCATGCTCCAACTCGGGCCATCGTGCTGTGGTGCAAACCACTGAGGCCCATTTGCTAAAAGACTCCATTACCCCAAACCGAACAGCCTAGAACTGTGGGGCATGGGCAAGGATTGAATGTGGGTTTGGGTAAGTACATAACTTTCACTTACAGTTGGTAACTCTTTTACAGGAGAGACAGATTCATCAATTTAACAACTAAATCTAGCCACGCATGACTGATAAGGGTATATTAAATGAGTTCCCATAAACTTGCTTCCCAGCCCCATGCTCCTAAAAGTGTGGCCTGCAGCCCAGTACCAGTCTTCCCATTGTTTATTACTAGCAACCCCAAAGGAATAAGCAGAAAAACTGGCAGTCTCTCGAAACATTGTTTTTTGGACCTCATTTTAAAAATTAAGAATTGTGCATGTGCTTTTTATGTCTTCATCTCCATTTTGTAATAATTCATTTTACTGTATTTTATAAAATACTCCTGACAGGTTGGGGGAAAAAATAAAACAGTCTTTCGCCACAATCTGAAAGGCACAGCTGCAAATAATTTTGATTATGTAAGTCAGAGAGGTACAATTTCCCCCTTAAAAAGAACAAAAAAATGTAAAATAGTAAACCTTTTTTTTAGAGATTAGCTTTTAGAATGTATTTGTCTCTCGAGTTTTTAAAAACTACATTTTATTGGGTTTATCTGTTTCAGGCACTGAGCCCTTCATTGTCAATACACGGGTTCATTCAAACATCGCGACAACTCAGTAAGGTAAGAACTATTGCTATTTTCCAATGAGAAACTTGAGCCCTACAAAAGCCACATCACGAGTCAAGGACTTTGCAGCTAGCAGGTAGAATGTGACAAGAACTATCCCGGTGTAAAGCCATACTTTCCAAAGTATCACAGAACCTACTCAGTGATGACTACAAATGTGCAAAGGCTCCTTATCATCCCCACCCTGTTCCTAGAGATGACTTAGAGGAGCCAAATAATGTGCAGTTTTATACCTTTGGGGACAAGAATTTATATCTTATTTTTTAAAAAATGACACCATATTCTCAATTATCTGTACCAGTGGTCTGCAAACTGTTCCATTTTTACAACTGCAGTTTTACGGGGACACAGGCATGCCATTTGCTTACACATCATCATGACTAGTCTTGGCCACAATGGTGGAAGAGGTATGACAGACTGGATACCCTGTGAAGCCTGAAATATTTACTCCTTGGCTCATTACAGGAAAAGTTTTCTGACTGCTGATTCATACTAATAAAGCAGGCCGCAGCACAGAGCATGAGATTCATAAGCAAATGCCCTGTCTCATTTTAGGCCAAAGGATCAAATGTCTAGTGCAGCAAAACTTCTCTAACATTACTATCAGGCAGGCAAAGAGAGTCAGAGTTACATTAATGACACTTTTTAAAGGAAGTGCAGTGACCAGCTAATTCTTCCCAAAGTAGATGGTGAAAAGGCAAAAGGTTTGAAGCATCTCACAACATAAACAGGTTCTAGCATCAACTAAGTAATAATGTATACTATCATCATTCCAGGTATATTTTCCGCGTATTGGTGAGGATTTCAGGTAATTCTCCCGACAGCAGCATGAGGGGGAGATGTAGCTGGAGGCAGATAGAGATTTACTAACCTGATTAAGATGACGGTACAGGGCTGAGGATTTAGCTCAGTGGTGTAAGCGCCTGCCTGGCAAGTGCGAGGTTGAGTTTGATTCCCGGTACCAAAGGAAAAAAAAAAAAAAAGATGGCAGTACATGGGTTAAGTGAGTGCTGGATGGAGCTAGGACAGGGTTTCAACATTCTAGCCTCCAAACTCATTACTCTAAGCATCTTTCAAGTGTCTCAAACAAATACCACCACACAACTAAATTAACCTCAAAATAAAGTATTTAAAAAATTTCAGACTCAAATGTTATAAAATGACAATATGCTAATATCCCACACAGTTAAAAATAAAGTAACCAAATAGGTGTAACATTACTATGTCTTTGAGAACACTGTTTCACAATTTTATTTATTTGAATGAGTCCTTGTTTCCATTTTAACAAAAGACAGAAAAATAATGTAACTGAGACACATCTTAATTACAGGCTTTTTGAGTTCTAATATGAACTATGTTTTCCTTTTAGATTACATTTTCCAGAAAAACAAGCAGCTTTAAATCCTTCCAAAGGAGAAAAATACCTTTTTGTGGGTTTATGTTTGCAAAGAAGAAAGCAGAGTCAAGTTTCCCCCAAAATACATACATAGAAAATGTAAGTACAGATTACAAAATTAAAGAGGCATTCCCACCCATTATTTTCATTTTCAGTGTTACTGGATCTTTAGTAGAGGCTGTTCAGTTTCTAAGCGTGGTTGATGCAGGTGGGTGGTGGGGGAAAGGTTCATTAATAATGTCCAAAAGTGTGCCTGGCCCTAAAAAGTGTAAAGTGCTGTAGTCAGTAATCCATTTTTGCATAAGCAATAAATTATCTAAATTATGCTTGTCTTTAAAGTCAATTTTTTCATACATTATTCCATTTGTCATAGTATTTTAAGTCAGAAAAGATTCTTGTCCCAAAGGATATAAACTATTGCTAAATGGTAGAAACATCTTAAATTTTGTAGTATTTAAACATAATTCTTCTCCATCAAAGGGTTGAATGCTTTTTGGAATTTGAGTTCCATAAACACTGTAATTTTACCATTAAACATATTTCCAGGGTCATAAATATTCAAATTATGTAATAAAGATAGTACAAGCGGCTGATAAAATACAATTAACATTCATTTACAGTAGCTTAGCAGGCTTTGCCAAATGCTGCTTCCCATAACAGGCTACCAGGTTCTGACTGCATTAAGCTTCCTGATTATTCTTTTCTATTCTATGCTATCTCAACACTATTTCTAGGACTCTAGAAAGCACTAAGAAGTAGATATGAAGGTCTTTTGAAGTTCACAAGATCTAGATTTAATGATATTAATATTTTTCCCAAGTGTGTTTCTTAGTTTGTACTTCTAAATTTCTTGAATTTCCCAAAATGATACTTACTTTCCATTTCTTCAGTCTTCCCAGTTTAACTCTATAAAACTGAAATTTCTGTTAAAAGGATCTTTAAACTGTTTGTGTTGGTTTCATGTATGTAAACACACATTCTTTGAAAAAACACATTACTCTCTATTTCTTCTAGTATATTTAAGACTATTCTACAAAGCTGTCTCAGAGAGATACAATGATTATTATGTTTTGAAGAATAAACACTACTGTCAACACATTACTTTCATTAAGGGAATTTTATCATTTGATTTTACAAATAGCAGCTGGTAATTTTTGCTGTTTCATTACTTCATAGTGATCAGCAAGCTTTAGGAAGTAACTATTTACAATTAAGAAACTTTATATACTATAGGGACCTTTAAACTAATAATCAGCTACAGATTCAAACTATGCCCTTTTATAGAATTATGGGATTGTTCCATAACCAAATATGCTCCTGTTATCTCACCAAAATGCCTTCCAGGCTATTAAAAAATGCACATATTCTTGCTTAACATTGTAACCTTAGGCCCTGTCCAAAAGGATGTCTGAGGTAGCTCTGTCATGATTTTATTGAATTCTTATTCTAAATTTTGAATACCATGACTTCTGGAAAAATTTTAAAGAGATCGCAGAACCACTGTAATACAATAAACATATTTTAAAAACACATATCAATAAATATATTTCTGGTTCAACAACACACTTTTAACACCTTGCAATTTCTTCGTTTACATTCATTCCCATTCCAACACTAATAAGAACACAGAAATTCTCAATTAGGAGCATTAACACTTTAACAGTTTTCTTGTTGCTAATCTTCCTGCTAAGAAACTATAGTAAGAGAAAATATCAGAAATCTGGTCTTTCTGGGCCTACACAAATACTGACTGAGCTCCTACTATTTGCAAACTACTGTGCTTGATGCCAGAGTTGGCACATATATGACAAATATGATCTTTAAGGACCACAGTCTATGGAAAACAGAGATTAAACAAATGGTTACATCAATAATTACAATTGGAGTGGAATTAAAAAATATTTTCCTTATTATAAAGTAACATTATAGCAGGGATCATTAACAGTTTAAATGTACTCATTCGTTTAATCATCAATGTAGCACATCCTTATCAGAGAAAATGTGGGAAATACTAGAATGTACAAAGAAGATTGCTTTTAAATTGCCTATCTCATTTTCTCACAAATAAGAATTGTAATACTTTGGTGTTCATCATATTTTAGTCACTATATAATTTTTCCCACCTAATGGGCTATCCCAATAGTTTCCTTGTACTCAATATTCGAAGTCACAATTTTTAATGGTTCCATAATATTCTGGCACTTTTATGTACCATATTTGATTTAATTATTTTATGTGGTTTATAATTTTCATTAAGAAAACTGTGACGAGCCAAGCACTGTGACACATGCCTGTAATCCTAGCACTTGGGGCTGGGGCAGGAGGATTGCCACGAGGTTCAGGCCAGCTTGGGATACATAATGAGTTTAAGGCCAGCCTGAACGACATAGCAAGACACTGTTTCAGGAGGGAGGGAGGGAGGCAGGGAAGAAAGAGGACACAAGAGAACTCTGATGAATACTGTTATGCATAAATCCTTATCCCTGTGTATGGAGGGGGTACTGGGGTTCTTAAACCTAGGGCTTCACTTAATGCTAAGCACATGCTGTACTACTGAACTACTCTACCACTAAGCTATAGCCCTAGCTTCTTGATATACTTTTAAAAGTGAAATTACAGGTTCCAATTACACTCCAAAATGATGGCATCAATTTACACTTCCATTCTGAGCAATAAACTATGTTTATCATACCACATCCTAAACAGCATCAAAGATTATCCTGTATAAAAATTCCCCTTAAAATACACAATCACCTCTCACTGGGTGTGCCTCACCTGTGCACAAACATTGCTCAGCTATGTGACAGGTAATATGTTTTAAAGAAGACAGTTTATTGGATTAAGTGGAATTTATAGAAATACTTAAGTGATGAATATATGAATATATTTTTCTAGAACTTAAGTCAGTCAAACTGGAGTTCTCTAATGCAAATACTTCCTGCCCGACGTCAGGATGTTAGAAACTTTTATCCCTTCGATTAAATTCATGCTGAGGCATCTAAATGCCAAAATATCAGAAGAAAATGGAAGAGGTAGTGATTCGACATACAGAATATACTGCTTTAGAAACACTGACTAAAATGTAAGAGTAGAACATTTACTAGTGCACCTATCTTAACAAAAATGAGACGCATGAACAACTGCACCATGGAAAGGAGAAAGACACAGAATTCATAATCCATCATTCCCAAATGATTCATTACTACTTGTGGAAAAACATCAGGATTGTAACTGGAAATACCCTTACCACTGTGTCTGCTCTTAAGTTCTTCCATGCTTAATGTCTCTCAAGAGCCAAAGAAGTTGGTAGAAAAGGGATAGTGGATTTTATTGGGGGAAAATGTAAAAAACAAACAATGGCAAAAGATGTTACCTTTGGAGAAATGTGATATTAGATGAAAACTCAAGAGAAGCTATGAACAGATCCTAAGGCACACACACACACATATATACATTTTCACTGTGAATATTGAGGTAGGTATCATAAAAATTCTGTGAAAAAATAAAAAAGTATTTTTTCTGAATTTATGTATTTTACCTCACACGTATTTTCCCAACTAAAAGATACAGCAGTAAATGCCTATGATGTACCCCCAAAACTAGATTTCAACAGATACCGAAAACAGTAACATTTCATTCAGTTAACAGCCAAGACTTCATTACAAATACCAGGAACTGAGCCAGGTGCCAATAACAGTAAAAATTTCTGACTAGATCATGGTCCTTAGAAAATTCAGTCTGGCAGACTAAATACACACTTAAACGTTAGCTAGCAAGTATCAAAGGGCCTTCACTTCAATCAAGATTTAAAACTCCTCAAAGTGGCAGATTTCTCATGATGAAAATAATATATTTCCTTTCCAGACAGAACATTAGAAGAATGAAGGGATAAAAGAGACTTCTCTGGAACTGCTCCTTCTTCAATGTTTAATTTCAAATCATTGCATCACTCCATGAAGGAAAAATTCCAAATTAAAAAGAAAATTGAGCCTCACTCCTTCCCATTCAGTACCCACGTAGTTGCAAGGCACAAAGATGACCCATTTCATGCCATATTAAATTAAATGCTTATTAATAGAGTCAATTTTCTTAACATGGAAATAGCTTAAATTTCTGACAATACATCTTTTCATGACTTTGGAAATAAATACATTTCTTACCTTTTCAAAATCAATATGATAGTCATGATTATGGGACACCTAAAAAAGATAAGTGATGGAATTAAGTTTCAAAGGTACCTTTTTTAACGGATACAATGGAACTGAGCCCCTGATAGAAAATTTAACAAAAGTAAACATCATGCCGCCCAAAGAGTTTAAATATTTATTTGAACCAGGAGAGGAAAAGCAGTCTTACTTCGCACATTCATGGCACTTAGTTTAAGCTAGACATTTACGATGAACAACAATGGCTATCCCAATAGGGCTCAGAGGTGAACTTTATTCCTATTTTATAGATGAATGGGAGACTGCAGCTCAGAGACAGCATAACTTCTCCAAGGTCTTGCTACTAGAAAGTGGCAGAACCAGAACTGAAAATCAGGTCAGCTGTCTTCTGGTGCTACAATGCCTCCTCTATAGAACATGCAAATCAGGCATGACACATGTTGGTGTATAAAACAACCAGACTGCTCATCGGCTGGACCATAATCTCCAACTGCCTCATTTATTTATTCAGTGAAAATCCTTGCCTACCCACTCCATAGAAGAGCTGTGAGCAGCAGTTATGACTGCATAGATGGGGGCTTTGAAAATTTGTAAAGCACCACAGATAGGACTACTAGCTCTGTTACTGTTTAAGGGGAGGAAATGTGTAGAAGTTGGGAGGTGAATTGTGCCTCGTAAGTGGAAGAACTCTACCAGTTAACATCTGTCTAAACTTTCTGTGAAGAATTGAGCTGCCTTCCCCTCAAAGGGTTCAAGCAAAAGCCAGATGGCCACATGAATAAGATTCTGAAAGTGAAGCAAGAAATAGCCATTTGATGTCCTTAATGTCTATTCTACTTTCAACATTCTCCAGTGCCAAGAAGTCATCGGGACACAATCTTTCCCCTAGGAATGGAACAACCTTTTCCTTAGTACTTTTATTGCAAGATATTTCTGAGTTATTTCAAAATACAAAAAAAATGACTGGTTCAAAAAGTAAGAAAGAAAACTGCCACCTGCAGAAGTATAAGTACAGGTCATCATCTTTTCACTTCTCCTATTCAATCTTTCTTACCCCTGTGACTAACTGACCACTGGGCGATGATACAGCTCTTGGCTACACTTGGATAAGTACCTCCAAACTGTTTTGATGGTGTAACTCATAAACAAAAAATGAGCGTAATTTCAATGCATGTCCACTTCTGTATTTATAAATCAAGTACACATACTAATTTGCTTCTGCAGTTTACACTTTACATATGTATATATACCAAAAACCAACACAAGTTGGTAGATACCATTTCCTTCCAGCACATCACCATCTGTCTTATTCTCCATCTCGTAAACTTGACAGATTAGTCAGTTCTTCCTTCCTGGGTCAAGCCTCTTGATTCATCTCTCGTTGTCTTCTTTGTACCCTTCAAGGTTTCTCCTCCCAAAGTCAAAGATGGAACTGAGACTGCCAAGAAGTTATTGAAAAGCACAAGATGTCTAAACTGCCCTCCCTTCACTCAGCTTTTCTTAGTCTACCCTGTACACCCACATCTGACTACATCTATCTGGGTGGCTCCCCACTGTACACCCACAAAGTCTAAACTTCCTACATGGCATTCAAACAGGGCATAGATAACGTAAGAGTTGTCATCTTACCAGTGATGCCATCACTGAAAAATTAAACCTTCCTCAATTATTTTCTAAACTGGAATATGGAGTTAGTAGTATCTACTTCACATGTAAAGTACACTTACACCACCAGGCACGTAATGCACATCAAATAACTGTTAGGAATTACAGCATGGCTTCTGTATTCTTATCTCAGCTCAAGGCATTTAATCCCTAAAAAGGAAACATATTTGAATCATTGGAGGATCCTTCTCTTTACCTAGAATGCACTTCCTGTCTTGGAGAACTCCTACTCATCCATCAAAGTCTAGCTCAAATGTCTCTCTGAGTCTATCATACTCCCCCATGCAGAACTAATTTCTTCCTCCACACTGTTTGCATAAATGTAAGAAACTTAAAACACGTTATATAGTTAATCTTTTTTCTCCATCTCTAAAGTTAAGATATAAGTCACAAAAAGATAAGAACTTTTTTCACTAATTTTTCTTTTTCTTTTTTGAGACACAGTCTTGCTATATGGTTCTGGCAGCCCTTAAACTCACGGTGTAGCCCAGGCTGGTGGCAAACTTGAGGCAATCCTCTTGTCTCAGCCTTCCATGTACTCGTATTATGAACATCCACCATCATACCTGGCTATTGTTCACTAATTTTTTCACCCAACAAAACTGCCCGGGCAACTACTATAAACCAAATCAGGTGCCTTAATCAAAAACAAATCACTGCCTTTTAAGGAGCCTAAGTTTGATAAAGGCGGTGCTCGATAACTATTGATTGCATGGATCAGTGTATGATATTTAAATCCAGCATGACTGTAAAAAAAAATTAAATCAGTGATGTAGAATCAAATGCTTCAACTATTTGAATATAAGGGAGTCATATTACAAGTACCTTTCACTTATGGAATTTAACTATGCCTATGCTTACTTGGAAAGGACAGAAGGGAAAATCTTATTTTCCCCAACATTCATTTCCTCTTTCGAGTGGACCTGGGACATATGGAGGGATGAGGCCATTGCCTATGAGTAAAGAGGGACATAACTTAATCTCTGACTTTTGAGCTTTTGTGGATGCAGTTCTCAGTGACTTGGAGGGTTTTCCTTTTTCTTTTTGACATATGGTCTTGCTGTGTTGCCAGGTTAATTTCAAATTCCTGGTCCCCAACCATCCTTCTGTTTTAGCCTCCATGGTAGGTAGGACTACATACATGCATCACTGCCCCCGGGTAATTTGAAGATTTTTCAATGGCGATTTTGTTCAGGTTTTCTCCTTATTTGTCAGACTTGGGATTCCAGTCCTCACATACATTACAGTTCCCATGTATGATGATTAATCTTCACTGTCACTTTGACTGTCTTGAGATGCCTAGGACATTAGTAAAACACACATCTGACTGTGTCTGGGTGGGTCATAGGGATGTGATCTTGAAGACTATATCTGGCTCCTTCTCTGGCTCTCTTCTTGCTCTGTCTGCTTCCTGGATTCCATGATGTGAGCAGTTTTTTTCCACTATATCTTTTTGCCATAATGTCTCTGCCTTGGAGCCAGTTAACCATGGACTAAGGTCTCTGAAATCATGAGCCAAAATAAATCTTTTCTCTTCTCTTTGTATATGGCAGGTATTTTGTCCCAGCAACAGAAAGGTGACGTAATCAATCTCATAAATTGGTAGTGGAACTAGGATTTTTTAAAAAATCAAATGAAAGTTCTCAGTGAGATATAATAAAAACTATTTATAGAAAAACTCCTGTCCTCATCTACCTTGAATGAGCCACAGCCCACAAAACACTGGCACTTGAGGTGTTCCAGAGTCAGATGTCAAGTCTGCTGATATCCTAAGAGTCACTGGTGATGGTAGGAAACCAAAGCAAGTTAATGGAGGTCCTACGGCCTAAACATTGCCCTACAGTCCTTTTTCTTAGTTCAAATACACACCCGTATTTAAAAGGAAATTGAAGCTTTATTGCTCAAGTGCTCATCTTGTTCTCACTTTAGTTTTCAATTTAGTCAGGTGTGATATGAAAAGGGTCTTTATAATTTGAGGAAGTAACAAAATACGAAAATGGAGAGGAAAAGGCAAAGCAAGGCGGGGGGGCAGCAATGCGTGAATTTTCTATAATCTTAGTTTAAATTGCCATGATTGGATATCCATTCACAGGAATTGAGAGGAATGGTGGGAGGAAAAAAGATAAAGATTTTAGGGAAATTAGCATCTAAACTGCTTAACCAAAGAAAAATACAAAATTGCCTTGATTTTTACAGCAGTGGTCTCCAGAGTGCCGGTCTCTAACTCACAGTGACTCATCACCTGGGAGCCTGTCTGAAATGCGAATCTTCAGACCAGATCTGGAGAGGCCTGGGAAGCTGCTTAAACAAACTCTTCAGGTTGTTCTGTGTTAGCGGTTCTACTTGAAGTCCTAGCCCCATGCAAAGAGGAACAAGAGAAGCAGCTAAAAGGGATACAGCGTTTTTTAGCACCAGACAATCCAGACAGGGAGAAGGCTCTTCATCTGAACACAAGAAAAGTTTGTTGGCAAGGAACAAAGGAGCTGAGATTCTTATTATTCCCAGGAGCACAGCACTAATTTCAGCTATTCATTCCCATTTATGACTTGCTAAATATTTCCCCCCAAAGTGCTCTTCTTTCTTTATTCCTCCCTCCCTCTTTCTTTTTTCTACAGTGCTGAGGATCAAATCTGGACCCAAAGCAAACTAACCATGCTAACCACAGGACACATCCCCAGCTCCAAGCTGCCTTTACCAATACACATGAAGAGATACTCCTCCTCAAGTAAACCCCCGAGCTAGCACTGAAATGAACTAGCAAACAACTTAATGTTAGTACATAATTGTTGGACAACAAAAAATACAATCTTCTATCTGAGTTGATATAAACTCTGTATATTAAGATAAAGATGGCAATCATTCTTCCTCATTTTTTTGTTTTGTTTCTGCAGATTTATCAGAAAAAGAACAATATACAATTAAATCATTTTACATTTTTTAAGGTGGTGTCCTTACATACCTCCACAGGATGCCTAGGGTGCTGGATTGAACCTGGTGGCTCCACAATTTCATAGTCCTTGTGACCTTGGAGAAACTACCAAGTTTCTAAGTTTCAAAATTCACTTTCCCCACCTGTAATACGATGCCAAGATAACCTCCCTTAAAAAGAACATATGGTAACTGTGAGCCGATGGTACTGAAGACAGACTAGCAACAACCTACAGGGAACATTCATATTGCTCAAACACAACACACCTTTATGCATCAGATCACAAACACCAGCCTGAACCCAAGATTTCTTCTGATTCAGTCTTAGGAATAAGTACAAAAGCTTTATTAGCACAATGAATACCTATACGTGAACATGGAGAAAAAAATCACAACCAAGGAAGGCACAGGAGAGTAAGCTGCTGTCAAGATCTTTAATGAGTATCTATCTTGGGTGTTCCTTGGAAGTGGGCTGCCTGCTAAAAGGAAAGGAAGAATTATACACACACAGCAACACGTATATACACACCATATGTTATTGTTTGAATGTGTCCCCCCAAAAAGCATGTGCTGGAAGCTTTACCCCTAAGAGTTAGAACCTGTAGGAATGATTGGTCCATGAGGACTCTGCCTCTCTGAATGGATGTATGCATGTCTTGATCACGACAGTGGGTCTGTCATGGCTGGAGTGAGCTTCTTAGGCAAGGTCAAGTTGATTCTCACCTGCTTGTGAATGTGTTTACACACTCTCCCCTCACCCTGTATTTTCTTTTAGCTCTTCTACCATGGGATGGGGTAGCAGGAAAGCCCTCATCAGATGCCAGACCCTTCATCTTGGATTTTTCAGCCTCCAGACCTGTGAGCCAATACATTTACATGTGTTTTAAGTTACCCAGTCTGAGCTTATTCTGTTGCAGCAAGACTAAATGGACTAGGATACCATACATACATATTCTACTTGGAAGCAAAAGAGAAGTTGATGTCTTTGACAGACAAATGGAATAATTAAGCATTCTGTTCATTTGTTTGGTGGATGATTTATTTTTGGCAACCCTAATGAACAACTCAGGGAGATCTACACTTATAGCTGCAATCATACACATACAGAAAATAGATTTCATTAACCCTAGAGGCTAACAGCAATGATGTAAGACATTGTAATGAATTATACCTCTGGAACTAAAATCTACCAACACAACTCACTGGCTCAAGCTGGGTGTGATGGCACACTCCTGTAATTCCAGCACTCTGGGGGCTGAGGCAGGAGGATCCTGCCAGCTCAACTTAGGCAATTCAGCAAAATAAAAAATGTAAAAAGAGCTGGAGGACTGGGGGATGTAGCTCAGTGTGTAGGCCCTGGGTTCAATCCTCAGTAGCACAAAAAATAAATATGTAAATGTCATGATTGGGCTCAGTGCAGTTTAAGGTGATAGGCTAAATGCTTCTTGCCGCTTTTCTGAACAACCATTAAAATATAAATTTTTGGTGTCTGCTTTGTAAGATTTAAAATCTGTTAAGTAAATATCATCTTCTTTGGAAATAAGTTTTAAATTTTTTTCAGAACTAAACCATCACTAATTTGGACCACAGTGTCTGATAATGATAATATTATCCTAGCAGCTCAATGTTATTGAGCCCTTACTGAATGGCAAAACAGTGCTCAAGTCTTTACAAGCATTGAGGTGAGTTGGGATGGAAGAAACATGTAGAAAGGAGAGAAGGAAAAACCCTAATTTTAAAATGTTACTTTTAAGAAATCTGCAGCTCAGAGACACAAAGTTACAGAAAGCTACAATGCTTTCTTGCTATTCCAGGAAACTCACTCAAAGGAAGGGTCTTAAAAGATACAAAAAGCCTGTAAAATTGGGCCCATGCTTTTCACCAGTAAATTGAGCTCCTGTGTTTCCTCTGATAGCTGAGATCTACAAATCCCACAGCCTCCTGCTCTCAGCAAACAGCACTATTAATCCAATACCACATCTCTGATCTTCAAACACGTGCAAATGGTTCGCATCCTAACCTAGCCCACCGAGAGGTAACTGGACAGACACTTGAAATACACATCCTAGGACCAGTCCTGGCTAATCTTCATGAAACGGGGCTGTTTGTGCCACTGAAACCTGTAAAAGGTTCACATCCCTGCCGAGACCATCTGTTTTGAGAACACCCCCCCAAACACATAAATACTCCCAGTCCCCAGACCATAATGTGCCTCTTTCTTGAGCACTTGCACTCTATTTTCCCTGTGTGTACATCCTTGTTTAACTCTGCCTAACATATATGTTCATGCCTTTCAGCAATAAATCCTGTAATTGTTTTCTAAGATGAGTTAAGAGCCCATTCCGTTGGTGGGGGAGAGTTGAAGTCTCCATCTCCTTTTTGGGGGGACTGCCTTGGATCCCATAATTCCCAATATGACCTCCTTTAAAACTCACTGTATTCATAAAATAGATGAACTCATCACACTCATTTTTAGATTAAAAAACAGGTTCCAAGCTGGGTGTGGTGGCATACTCATGTAATCACAGCACCCTGGGAGGCTGAGGCAGGAGGATCACAAGTTCAAGCACAGCCTGGACAAGTTAGCAACTTATAAAACTCTATCTCAAAATAAAAATAAAAAAGGAAAGGGATGTATCTTAGTGTAAAGACCATGGGTTCAATTCCCAGTTCTGAAAACAAAAAACAAACATACAAAAAAAATCCAAAGAACCAAAAACCGGATGCTTCAGTATAGACATAATTTGAATTGGGTTTCTCCAAGATCTCAATCACTACACCAGGTCACCTGTCCAAAAAAAGTCTCATCTCTGAAAATGATGCAGATTAAACTACAAAGATGGCTACTGGTGAACGCTACCACTATTACATTTGATAGACAACTCTGACTCCAAGAACAAGAAATAAATTCCCTTTTGAGTTAAATGTGTTTGTTGGATAAAGCATATTGATGGATCTTGTCTCCTGATTCACTCTGTGTTTCTTTTCATTGGTGAATTGAAGCTGTCTACACTAATGGTTATGGCCAACATGCTCATCTCTGCCATGCTATTTTCCTGCCATTGGCTGTGCACTTTTCCCCTCCATTCTATTGTCTGTCTCACTTTAACTCAAAAGGAAACTCATAGATTAAAAGTCAAAGGAGAGAAAACAATGCTCTATGTGACAAGGAACCAGAAAAAAATAGTAGGGGTAGCTTGCCCATCAGCTGCAGAATGGAAAGGAAAGAAATGGCATTTCTATACAATGGAAAGCTACTCAGCTATAAAGAAAGATAACCTTGAGACTCCTGTAGGTAAATGGATACAACTTGATTTATTTTTGGTTTATTTTGATTTATTTTGATTCATAGGTGAAAGGATTCAGAGTCACATGGGTGAACATTGTATTGTCTCCCTAGTGTAAGAAACTGGGGAAATTAGGGGGATCCAAAATACAAAACAGAGGCTGTGAAGGTGAAAGGGGAGGAGATGTCTACAGGGGGAAGGCAATGGCCATTGTTAATCTGTTATTCTGTTTTGAAGCTCTGTATTGTTCTCATGGTTCTGTTTAGCTTGGTTTTATTGTTTAGTTATGTTTAATTTTATTATATTTGATGGACAGCTATTGCAAAAATAACAAAATGGATTATAGCAGCCATTATTGACTTCCTGTTATCTTGTTCCAAAGCCTTTATTGCTTTACTTGTTTTCTTTTGATTGATTTTATTCTATTTTTCTTTGTTCGATTTTGTTATGTGTGATGGTATAAGCAGCTACTTTGAAGATAAGATGCATCATGGTAGCCTCTGTTGTATTCCTACAGTCTTGTTTGAAGTCCTGTATTGCTTTCATTGCTTTCTTTTGATTGGTTTTATTCTATTTTGCTTTGTTCGATTTTGTCATGTGTGATCGTACAAGCAGCTACTTTGAAGATAAGATGCATCATGGTAGCCTCTGTTGTATTCCTACAGTCTGGTTTGAAGTCCTGTATTGCTTTCATTGTTTTCTTTTGATTGGTTTTATTCTATTCTGTTTTATTTGATTGTCTTATACCTGAGGGTACGGGCAGTTATTTTTAAGATAACAAGAGGCATTATGGTAGCCATTATTGATTTCCTTTCATCTTATTTTGAGGTCTTGTATCATGTTCATTGTTTTTGTTTTGATTGACTATTCTATTTTGTTTTGTTTGTTTTTATTATGTCTGATGATATAAACAGCTACTTTGAAGATAACAAGATGCATTATGGTAGCCACTGTGGTATTTCAACTGCCTTGTTTTGAAGTCCTGTATTGCTTTCATTGGTTTTATTCTGTTCTGTGGTGTTTGATTTTAATATGCCTGATGGTATGGGAAGTTATTTTGACAATAGCAAGGGGCAACATGGCAACCATTGTTGGTTTATTTTTATTTTGTTTTGAAGTCTTGTATCACATTCTTAGTTTTGTTTTGATTGAACATTCTGTTTTATTTTGTATTTGTTTTATTCTCTTCAAAATAAAAAAATAAAAAAAGAACAAGAAATAGTAATAGCCACTGAAGGTATAAGTCAGCTCTTGTATATCTATAATGCAAGGGTGCAAACCAGTACTTCTCACACGAAGGTCAGTGAACCATTCATTACCAGTCCCCAATGAGAAGAATTTGCATCAGAACCTAAACCATCATATCACCTTGCATCGTTTGGCTGACACTGATTTGTAGCAAGACTTTCTGGATAAAGGAGATAGAGTCATGATTTATTTATTTTTTATTTATTTCCTCATGAACTGGCAACCAACACCTGGCTGACCAGTGCAGGACTAGAGGCTGCATTTGAGTAGCAGTGGTAGAGATCACACATTGTTGAGAGGCGGGGGGAAGGGAGGTCTACATTCAATGTTCTGCACATGCTGTCATCTGTTCAATGAGTAAATAAACAGAGCAAATATTACAAACATAAACACAAATGATGCAATTAGAATGACGTACCCCGTACCATTTAGAGTGGTTATCTTTGAAAGGGGGATAACTTCTACTTATGCCTTATCAATTCTCTATTTTCAACAATGTGGAATCTTAAATGTGCTACCCTCAAACATACTGAAACTCAGACCTCTGCAGACAGAAGATGAGTTTTGAAAGGCCGCCCTTTTATAAAGAAAATTTATATCCATGAAGGAAATTTACATGACTGAAGTAAACAGCCAGTGTGTGCTCTATCTGGTGCTTCCTTTTCTGCCCAGGAAAGGTCTTTGAACAAAAAACAGACTGGGATTCTGACACTTGGACTGGAAGTCAATGACCACAAGTGGCCTTCACTTGAGGGTTTCACCTGCATAGCAAGACAATTCTTACCAGATGCGCACCTTCTTCCATAACACCTTCTTTTGCCACCTCCCTTCTCCCCAGATGCCAGAATCTCTCTACCCCTCTCTTCAGCCCTACAAGGTGCAGCCACGTTGCCTTCTCTGGGTTTCAGACTGAATGTGAACAACTCATGTGTTTATCTGTATGTTCCTTCCCCTAGATTCTCTGCTGCCAGTTCATTTTAGTCTAAAATGATCGAGCCTTCAGATTGAAAAGAAAAAGGTTAAAATTTCCCAATAGAGGAGTGAAATATTTTAAACAGAAAACATTTTACTTTTCCAGTCTAAGTTTTTTGTTTGCTTTTTTTTAAATAACTGAAGTCCATATATTATGGACTTCAAAGTCCCTTAGTTCCCTGCTGATGTCCCTTTCCTGTTGCAGGATCCCATATAGAATACCATGATACATTTAGTTGAAATGTCCCCTCTGGCTCCGTTGGACTACTAAATCTTCTGTGACCTAAAGTTTATTATTATTGCTTCCAGAGCCAGAGTTCACAAAAGTGGTAATGCATTAAAATATTTTGTGTCTTGCTTGTGTAACAGACATTCATTCAATACTCTATTTCAACAATACTCTGAAGTTGGTACTATTATTAATACCACTATTTTAATAGCAAGGAAGGTGAGGCAAGGTGAGATTAAGAATTTGCCCACGTTTAAATTGCTGAAAAATGGCTGAGCCAAGATTCAAACCCTCACATGCTGATTCCTGAGGCCATGCTATAAACTACTGAGGACATAAAACATACACAAAATCTATGAAGTGTGTTTGCTTCAGAACACTATACGGTACTTGCAAATGGAACATACTATTATGAGAATGTCAGAAACATTCAAAAGATGAATGACCACAAAGACAATAAAAGTAATTTTTATTGTGTTGCATGGTACGCAATGCTTTCTGTACCTTATTTCACAGTTTAGTTCTAACACCAGTGAAAGAAATGAGATGTTTGACAGACAAGAAACTAAAATGTTAGTCTAATTGTAGGGAAGTAGATTTCCTAGCTTCAAAGAAGATATTTGATTAGAAATTTACAGAATAGAGACAGATGTATATAATTAAACTCTAAATTCTCAAAAAATTCAGTCTGAAAATCTTTCAAATACAGACTTTTGGTGACACATTTAGAAGTGTCCATAAACACCATCCATATAATTGCTACAGAAGTTCAACTAACAATGAAGGCAAAATTTGCAAAGGCATTCATTAACTTTCCCTTTTTTGTAATACTGTATTTGGAAAATCTTTTAGGAGTACAACAACTGATAATTCTCTAAATTCTCAAAACCTACAAGCTTTCTGTACCACAGTATGAGCATAAGAAATACATTCATTGCCTATAATGTTGAAGGTGAAAACAAGAACAGCCAAAGAAATGAAAGCAACTTAATCAAGCCCTAGTGTCAGCCAATCAAAAACCAGTTCTGAATTTCTACTCAACCTAAAAAGGGGCTTTTGGTATACCTACCTCTCCTCTAAAGACTGAGAATGAGCAGAATTTCATTCTGTACCAATAATCAAACCTTTGGTTCACTAATATATGGATTCAGTTTGACATAACTGCTGCCATCTGGAGTGGTAACCGCTATGACTGCCTCAGAATGATCCTAGCTGGTTTTTTCTGCGTAGTTTCCCAGCAAAGTAGCATATGAAGTTTTACAACTGGAACTTGGCTCCAGGGATGTGACAGACTGATTACTTTAAGATAACCAGGTACATTTCAGCCAGGATGAAGTCACTTTTGTCCTAACCCATAAATACTCACCCAAATTGTGGGGATTCGACTAGTCTTGCTGCCACCCAGGACCATGTTTCTATAAACCCCCCCAATAAACTGCACTCTGCATTACTCTAGATCTGTCTACCTCTCTTTCTTCAGTCTCACAGCATCTGGAGCTGGTCCTCTAGGACTAGGACCACGTTGTTTCAGAACAACTACCTTCTGGGCTTTCTCTCCTGGCATTTGGGGATTATAATGGCACAGAGTTGTACTGAACTCCACTGAAGATCAACAGGAATGCAAGAATAAAGCTGTCACTGAGCCTTGCAAGAGAAATTTTGTGAATGGCACTGACACGACAACAAAAGACAGTGCAGGAATCCACAGTAGATCCAAAAAGATGAACAACTGTCTTCCTCCTACTCCTCCTTCCTGGAAAATACTGTTTAAAAATTTAATTCCACTGCTGAAACATGCTCATTTCACAGCCAGTTGTCCAAAGGGAAAATGGTCTGATTTGAGGTAAGCAGATACCTATTGTTCTATGTTAATTGCTGGAGACTGTGGGAGAAAGCAGTTTTTGTACACCTCACCTTCAAAATAAGAAAAGCAAAGGGCAGAAGTCCAGAATCTTCTACAGACCCATTGAGAAGGAAGTTAGAAGTGACAGTCCAGAAATATGAATTAGTCTGAAAACATCATTTTCCCACTTAGCTATTCTGTTGTGATGCCAAGAAGCCTGGAGCAGACCATCTCCCCATGGGCTACGTAGGGCTCTCCACGCAGGCTTGAAGTGTAAGAGGACAGCACAGGCAAAGTCTTCACGAAAAGGAAAGTTGTCCCCAGCATTTGCTGCAAAACCATACTGTGGATGATTGCAGTCCTCCATTAATTTCCCTACTGCATCTCTGATTGTTCAGGAAAATGTTTTCTGCACACCTTTGCACGCTTTGCCTGTGTCAAAGCTTGACACTGACCCTCCCTGCATATCTCATCCCTAAAATCACAAGAGCCTGAATTTTTTCATTTGCACAATCTTATAAATGAAGAATTTAAGTGTTCACATAACACTATTTTGCTCTCCTCCATGTGTATCCTCCTTAGGGTTTAACTCTTATATTACAAACAACATTCTAGATGGCAAGAATTGAAGAAACCATGTAGTTCTCATTAGATAAAAAACTATAGACATTCGCCTCACAGCAACGTGAGCAAAAAAACTAAGTCCTCTTGCTAAAACAGAACTAGATACTAGACAAATTTAAAATAGTTGTAAAGTACCGGTAGGTTAAAAAAAAAAAAACAGTAAAACAGTGACTGGAGCAATACCTTGGTGGTGCCTTGGTTTCAATTCTCTGCACCAAAAACAAAAGTAACAATAAAAAAACAAAAAGCCCTGCATGGCCATTAAGGTTGAAACTAAAAGGCTGTATAAAATATTTTTAAAGTATTATTTTAATCATATAACTGAGCTTTCATATATTCAAGGGATTTTGTTTTATCAGTTTTTTTGATACAGGGTCTCACTGTGTAGTCTTGGCTGGTCTTGAACTCATTATGTAGTCCAGGCTGACCTCAAACTCATGGCAATCCCCCTGCCTCAGCCTGCTGAATGCTAGGATTACAGGTGTGCACCACCATGCCCAGCAAGCAAGGAATTTTTGAAGTACCAAAACCAGATAAAGTCAGAGTGAAATGTAAGGAAAAAGGGCCACAGAGATTGAGAACAGATGCCTTTGCTAGGAATAGTGCTTATTAGAAGAAATACTTTTACTAGATATTGTGTTTAAAATTCTAAAGCCTATGTTAATGTTCTAAAGCTGATGTTAAAAACAAAGTACCAATGTTAGAAATGTTATGTTTTAAAAGATACTTAGATTACAAATAACATTTATAGCAGACAATACATTTATTGCCTTAAGTGCTTATAGTAGAAAAGAATAAAAATGAAAGGATTATGCACCTAACTTTAATAGTGGATAAAAGACAGACTAGAAGCCAAGAAAATTAGAAAAGTAATAGTCAAGATCACAGCAGGAATCAATGAAAAAGAGAAGAAAAACTAAGAAAAATAATACCACTTTTAAGATTCAACAAGATAAAGAAACAGGGCAAAAATATTTCTATTTTAAATTCAGTAATGATCATCCCTATTTTTAAAACAGCAGAATGCAGCCAGGCCTGGTGGCTCACCCTGTAATCCCAGCACTCAGGAGGCTGAGACTAGAGGATCCT